>CM051234.1:0-105966 GCA_027917425.1 Gastrophryne carolinensis
CTAATAATGTCATTTATATATGGGTGCTATGAAAGGTCTAAAGAAAGGTTCTCATCTTTATAATGGTGCTATGATAAGGCCTAATAAAATATGTCATCTATATAATAGTGCTATAACAAGGACAAATAAAAGATGCCATCAATATAATGGTGCTATGACACGGCCTAATATAAGGGAGTCATCTATCTAATGGTGCTATGACAAGGCTTATAAAAAGATGTCGTCTATATAATTGTGCTATGACAAAGATTATTAAAAAGATGTCATCGATGTAACGGTTCTATTACAAGGCATAATATAAAGTTGTCAATTATATAAAGGTGCAATGACAGAGCGTGACACAAAGATGTCATCTATATAACGGTGTAATGACAAGGTCTAAAAAAAGATGTCATCTATATAACGGTGCTAGGACAAGATCTAATAAAAAGGTGTCATTTATTTAATGGTGCTATGACAAGGCTTATAAAAAGATGTCATCTATATAATGAAGCTATGACAGGGCCGAATGTAAAGATGTCTTCTATATAAGGCTGCTTTGACAAGCTATACAAAAAAGATGTCATCTATATAACAAGTACCGATTAAAAGATTTCATCTATATAACGGAGCTATAAAAAGATGTCATCTAAATAAAAGAGTTATGACAAAGCCTAATAACAATGTCATCTATATATGGGAGCTATAAATGCCTAAAGAGAGGCTCTCATCTATATAATGGTGTTATGATAAGGTCTGATAAAATATGTCATCTATACATTAATGCTATAATAAGCCCAAATAAAAGATGCCATCAATATAATGATGCTATGACAAGGTCGAATATAAAGGAGTCATCTATCTAATGGTGCTATGACAAGGCTTATAAAAAAGATGTCATCTATTTAATGGTGCTATGGCAAGGCCTAATAAAAAGATGTTATTGATGTAACAATTCAATTACAATGGAATAATATAAAGATGTCATCTATACAAAGGTGAAATGACAGGGCGTGATATAAGATCTCATCTATATAAAGGTGTAATGACAAAGTCCAATAAAAGATGTCATCTATATAACTGTGCTATGACAAGGCCAAATAAAAAGGTGTCATCTATCTAATGGTGCTTTGACAAGGCTTGTAAAAAGATTTCATCTATATAATGAAGTTATGACAAGGCCAAATATAAAGATGTCATCTATTTAAGAGTGCTTTGACAAGTAATAAAAAAGATGTCATCTATATAACGTAGCTCTAACAAATAGCAATAAAAAGATGTCATCTATATAACGAATCTATAAAAAGATGTCATCTAACTGAAAGAGTTATGACAAAGCCTAAAAAAAATGCCATTTATATATGGGTGCTATGAAAGGCCTAAAGAAAGGTTCTCATTTATAAATAGGGGTTATGATAATGCCATCAATGTAACGGTGCTATGACAAGGCCTAATATAAAGGAGTAATCTATCCAATGGTGCTATGGCAAGGCTTAAAAAAAATGTCGTCTATATAATGGTGCTATAACAAGGCCTACTAAAAAGATGTAATGGTGCTTTTACAAGGCATAATATAAAGTTGTCAACTATATAAATGTGCAATGACAGAGCGTGACACAAAGATGTCCTCTATATTGGTGTAATGACAAGGTCTAATAAAAGATGGCATCTGTATAACGGTGCTAGGACAAGGTCTAATAAAAAGATGTCATCTATCTGATGATGCTATGACAAGGCTTATAAAAAGATGTCGTCTATATAATGGTGCTATGACAAGGATTAATAAAAAGATGTCATCGATGTAACGGTGCTATTACAAGGCATAATATAAAGTTTTCATCTATTTAAAGGTGAAATGACAGGGCGTGATACAAAGATGTCATCTATAAAATGGTGTAATGACAAGGTCTAATAAAAGATGTCATCTATGTACCAGTGCTATGACAAGGCCTAAAAAAATGGTATCATCTTTATAATGAAGCTATGACAAAGCCAAATGTAAATATGTCATCTATTTAAGGGTGCTTTGACAAGTAATAAAAAAAGATGTCAGCTATATAATGGAGATATAACAAGTACCAATTAAAAGATGTTCTCTATATAACGTAGCTATAAAAAGATGTCATCTAAATAAAAGAGTTATGACAAAGCCTAATAACAATGTCATTTATATATGGGTGCTATGAAAGGCCTAAAGAAAGGCTCTCATCTATATAATGGTGTTATGATAAGGTCTAATAAAATATGTCATCTATATATTAGTGCTATAATAAGACCAAATAAAAGATGCCCTCAGTATAATGATGCTATGACAAGGTCTAATATAAAGGAGTCATCTATTTAATGTGCTATGGCAAGGCCTAATAAAAAGATGTCATCGATGTAACGATTCAATTTCAACGGAATAATATAAAGTTGTCATCTCTATAACGGTGAAATGACAGGGCGTGATATAAGATCTCACCTATATAACGGTGTAATGACAGGGTCCCATAAAAAATGTCATCTATATAACTGTGCTATTACAAGGCCAAATAAAAAGGTGTCATCTATCTAATGCTGCTATGACTAGGCTTGTAAAAAGATTTCACCTATATAATGAAGTTATGACAAAGCTAAATGTCAAGATGTCATCTATTTAAGAGTGCTTTGACAAGTAATAAAAAAGATGTCATCTGTATAACGTAGCTATAACTAATAGCAATAAAAATATGTCATCTATATAACGAATCTATAAAAAGATGTAATCTAAATGAAAGAGTTATGACAAAGCCTAATAAAAAATGCCATTTATATATGGGCGCTATGAAAGGGCTAAAGAAAGGTTCTGATTTATTAAATGGTGTTATGATAAGGTCTAATAAAGTATGTCATCTACATTATGGTGCTAAAATAAGGCAAATAAAAGATGCCATCAATATAACGGTGCTATGCAAGGGACAACTATAAAGAAGTCATCTATTTATTGGTGCTATGACAAGGCTTATAAAAAGATGTCATATATATAATGGTTCTATGACAAGGCCTAATAAAAAGATATAATCGATGTAACGATGCAATTACAAGGCATAATATATTTAAAGGTGAAATGACGGGGCGTGATACAAGATGTCATCTATATAATGGTGTAATGACAAGGTCTAATAAAAGATGTCATCTATATAACAGTGCTAGGACAGGGCCTAATAAAAAGGTGTCATCTATCTAATGGTGCTATGACCAGGCTTATAAAAAGATGTCATCTATATAATGAAGCTATAACAAGGCCGAATGTAAAGATGTCATCTATATAAGGCTGCTTTGACAACCTATACAAAAAAGATGTCATCTATATAACGGTGCTATAACAAGTACCAATTAAAAGATGTCATCTATATAACGGATCTCTAAAAAAATGTCATCTAAATAAAAGAGTTATGACAAAGCCTAATAACAATGTCATCTATATCTGAGTGCTATGAAAGGCCTAAAGAAAGGTTCTCATCTATATAATGGTGTTATGATAAGGTCTAAAAAAATGTGTCATCTATATAATAGTGCTATAATAAGTCCAAATAAAAGATGCTGTCACTATAATGATGCTATGACAAGGTCTAATATAAAGGAGTCAACTATCTAATGGTGCTATGACAAGGCTTATAAAAAAATGTCGTCTATATAATAGTGCTATGAGAAGGCCTAATTAAAAGGGGTCATCAATGTAACGGAGCTATTACAAGGCATAATATGAAGTTGACAACTATATAAAGGTGCAATGAAAGAGCGTGACACAAAGATGTCATCTATATAACGGTGTAATGACAAGGTCTAATAAAAGATGTCATCTATATAACGGTGCTAGGAGAAAGTCTAATAAAAAGGTGTCATCTATCTAATGATGCTATGACAAGGCTTATAAAAAGATGTCATTTATATAATGAAGCTATGACAAGGCCGAATGTAAAGATGTCATCTATATAAGGCCGCGTTAACAAGCTATAAAAAAAAGATGTCATCTATATAACGGAGGTATACCAGTACTGATAAAGATGTCATCTATATAATGAAACTATGACAAGGCCAAATGTAAAGATGTCATCTATATAAGGCTGCTTTGACAAGCTATAAAAAAAGAAGTCATCTAAATAGTGGAGCTACAAAAAGATGTCATCTAAATAAAAGAGTTATGACAAAGCCTAATAACAAATGTCATCTATATATGGAGGTTATGAAAGGCCTACAGAAAGGATCTCATCTATATAATGGTGCTATGATAAGGTCTAATAAAATATGTCATCTATATAATAGTGCTATAACAAGGACAAATAAAAGATGCCATTAATATAACGGTGCTATGACAAGGCCTAATATAAAGGAGTCATCCATCTAATGGTGCTATGACAAGGCTTATAAAAAGATGTAATCGATGTAACGGTGCTATTACAAGGCATAATATAAAGTTTTCATCTATTTAAAGGTGAAATGACAGGGCATGATACAAAGATGTCATCTATATAATGAAGCTATGACAAGGCCGATTGTAAAGATGTGTTCTATATAAGGCTGCTTTGACAAGCTATACAAAAAGATGTCATCTACATAACGAAGCTATGACAAGGCTGAATGTAAATTTGTCATCTATATAAGGCTGCTTTGACAAGCTATGCAAAAAAGATGTCATCTCTATAACGGAGCTATAAAAAGATGTCATGTAAATAAAAGAGTTATGACAAAGCCTAATAATGTCATTTATATATGGGTGCTATGAAAGGTCTAAAGAAAGGTTCTCATCTTTATAATGGTGCTATGATAAGGCCTAATAAAATATGTCATCTATATAATAGTGCTATAACAAGGACAAATAAAAGATGCCATCAATATAATGGTGCTATGACACGGCCTAATATAAGGGAGTCATCTATCTAATGGTGCTATGACAAGGCTTATAAAAAGATGTCGTCTATATAATTGTGCTATGACAAAGATTATTAAAAAGATGTCATCGATGTAACGGTTCTATTACAAGGCATAATATAAAGTTGTCAATTATATAAAGGTGCAATGACAGAGCGTGACACAAAGATGTCATCTATATAACGGTGTAATGACAAGGTCTAAAAAAAGATGTCATCTATATAACGGTGCTAGGACAAGATCTAATAAAAAGGTGTCATTTATTTAATGGTGCTATGACAAGGCTTATAAAAAGATGTCATCTATATAATGAAGCTATGACAGGGCCGAATGTAAAGATGTCTTCTATATAAGGCTGCTTTGACAAGCTATACAAAAAAGATGTCATCTATATAACAAGTACCGATTAAAAGATTTCATCTATATCTATAAGAGTGGCCATGAAAAAATCATGCCTTCCTCCCATGAGGAGCACCAAGAGAAATGTACTGACAAACTATCTATGAAAACGTAATTTATTGACACAATATGAGATTAAAAAATACATAGATACACACAAACCACAGGACAATATAAAAACAAGTAACAAGTCCCTGTAAATGTCACTCCATATATAGTATCAAAAAGCCACAATTAGTGGACCTTAACAATAATAAGTAATGCTAATGCTCCCAGAAAATACTAAATACAATAGGACAAAAGATATAGAAAAATAAAGGCACTGGAGTCCGTCAGCGCAGGGACAGAACTGTCCCTGCACTCACCTACCCCAGTACCTGTGCCGGCACCACCTGCAATAACAAACAATGTGTTTTCCCTAATTCACCCCAAGTATCTAAATGGAAAAATGAAAAAACTATGAATAAGAAAAATACATAGCTAATCTTGAAACTAAATACACACACTAGAAAAGTGACAAAATGCACACAAACAAACCATAAGACATGTGAATGCAAAATAACTCCCCACAGTGAACATAAACAAATACCCACTGTAGATAATGTGGTGAAAAAATATATATAACCGCTAATAGATAATAATTAAAACCCTATCAACGTGTGGGCATAATCCATATCATGATACCAATGACCACGATGATGCAGCGTGTAAATGCATAATAAATGAAAAAATATATAAACTAATATATATACAAAAACTAAGTGCCTAGAATAAATAAAAAACACTAACAGTGTCACTAATATGTTCCCAAATGTAAAGAACCAATATATCCAGGTATTACATGTACCAAAGTAAATGAGACAACAGATGGTGTCAGCAAAGATACATCAAAATACTATCAAAACAATGAAAGTGGGAGACATAGCCAGCATCACGTCATATCAATACAGGGACCGCACACAAACCCGGCCACCCGCGCCCGCCGCCCCCATGCGGCTTCAGAAGGGTGATCTATATAACGGAGCTATAAAAAGATGTCATCTAAATAAAAGAGTTATGACAAAGCCTAATAACAATGTCATCTATATATGGGAGCTATAAATGCCTAAAGAGAGGCTCTCATCTATATAATGGTGTTATGATAAGGTCTGATAAAATATGTCATCTATACATTAATGCTATAATAAGCCCAAATAAAAGATGCCATCAATATAATGATGCTATGACAAGGTCGAATATAAAGGAGTCATCTATCTAATGGTGCTATGACAAGGCTTATAAAAAAGATGTCATCTATTTAATGGTGCTAAAGGCCTAATAAAAAGATGTTATTGATGTAACAATTCAATTACAATGGAATAATATAAAGATGTCATCTATACAAAGGTGAAATGACAGGGCGTGATATAAGATCTCATCTATAGAAAGGTGTAATGACAAAGTCCAATAAAAGATGTCATCTATATAACTGTGCTATGACAAGGCCAAATAAAAAGGTGTCATCTATCTAATGGTGCTTTGACAAGGCTTGTAAAAAGATTTCATCTATATAATGAAGTTATGACAAGGCCAAATATAAAGATGTCATCTATTTAAGAGTGCTTTGACAAGTAATAAAAAAGATGTCATCTATATAACGTAGCTCTAACAAATAGCAATAAAAAGATGTCATCTATATAACGAATCTATAAAAAGATGTCATCTAACTGAAAGAGTTATGACAAAGCCTAAAAAAAATGCCATTTATATATGGGTGCTATGAAAGGCCTAAAGAAAGGTTCTCATTTATAAATAGGGGTTATGATAATGCCATCAATGTAACGGTGCTATGACAAGGCCTAATATAAAGGAGTAATCTATCCAATGGTGCTATGGCAAGGCTTAAAAAAAAATGTCGTCTATATAATGGTGCTATAACAAGGCCTACTAAAAAGATGTAATGGTGCTTTTACAAGGCATAATATAAAGTTGTCAACTATATAAATGTGCAATGACAGAGCGTGACACAAAGATGTCCTCTATATTGGTGTAATGACAAGGTCTAATAAAAGATGGCATCTGTATAACGGTGCTAGGACAAGGTCTAATAAAAAGATGTCATCTATCTGATGATGCTATGACAAGGCTTATAAAAAGATGTCGTCTATATAATGGTGCTATGACAAGGATTAATAAAAAGATGTCATCGATGTAACGGTGCTATTACAAGGCATAATATAAAGTTTTCATCTATTTAAAGGTGAAATGACAGGGCGTGATACAAAGATGTCATCTATAAAATGGTGTAATGACAAGGTCTAATAAAAGATGTCATCTATGTACCAGTGCTATGACAAGGCCTAAAAAAATGGTATCATCTTTATAATGAAGCTATGACAAAGCCAAATGTAAATATGTCATCTATTTAAGGGTGCTTTGACAAGTAATAAAAAAATATGTCAGCTATATAATGGAGATATAACAAGTACCAATTAAAAGATGTTCTCTATATAACGTAGCTATAAAAAGATGTCATCTAAATAAAAGAGTTATGACAAAGCCTAATAACAATGTCATTTATATATGGGTGCTATGAAAGGCCTAAAGAAAGGCTCTCATCTATATAATGGTGTTATGATAAGGTCTAATAAAATATGTCATCTATATATTAGTGCTATAATAAGACCAAATAAAAGATGCCCTCAGTATAATGATGCTATGACAAGGTCTAATATAAAGGAGTCATCTATTTAATGTGCTATGGCAAGGCCTAATAAAAAGATGTCATCGATGTAACGATTCAATTTCAACGGAATAATATAAAGTTGTCATCTCTATAACGGTGAAATGACAGGGCGTGATATAAGATCTCACCTATATAACGGTGTAATGACAGGGTCCCATAAAAAATGTCATCTATATAACTGTGCTATTACAAGGCCAAATAAAAAGGTGTCATCTATCTAATGCTGCTATGACTAGGCTTGTAAAAAGATTTCACCTATATAATGAAGTTATGACAAAGCTAAATGTCAAGATGTCATCTATTTAAGAGTGCTTTGACAAGTAATAAAAAAGATGTCATCTGTATAACGTAGCTATAACTAATAGCAATAAAAATATGTCATCTATATAACGAATCTATAAAAAGATGTCATCTAAATGAAAGAGTTATGACAAAGCCTAATAAAAAATGCCATTTATATATGGGCGCTATGAAAGGGCTAAAGAAAGGTTCTGATTTATTAAATGGTGTTATGATAAGGTCTAATAAAGTATGTCATCTACATTATGGTGCTAAAATAAGGCAAATAAAAGATGCCATCAATATAACGGTGCTATGCAAGGGACAACTATAAAGAAGTCATCTATTTATTGGTGCTATGACAAGGCTTATAAAAAGATGTCATATATATAATGGTTCTATGACAAGGCCTAATAAAAAGATATAATCGATGTAACGATGCAATTACAAGGCATAATATATTTAAAGGTGAAATGACGGGGCGTGATACAAGATGTCATCTATATAATGGTGTAATGGCAAGGTCTAATAAAAGATGTCATCTATATAACAGTGCTAGGACAGGGCCTAATAAAAAGGTGTCATCTATCTAATGGTGCTATGACCAGGCTTATAAAAAGATGTCATCTATATAATGAAGCTATAACAAGGCCGAATGTAAAGATGTCATCTATATAAGGCTGCTTTGACAACCTATACAAAAAAGATGTCATCTATATAACGGTGCTATAACAAGTACCAATTAAAAGATGTCATCTATATAACGGATCTCTAAAAAAATGTCATCTAAATAAAAGAGTTATGACAAAGCCTAATAACAATGTCATCTATATCTGAGTGCTATGAAAGGCCTAAAGAAAGGTTCTCATCTATATAATGGTGTTATGATAAGGTCTAAAAAAATGTGTCATCTATATAATAGTGCTATAATAAGTCCAAATAAAAGATGCTGTCACTATAATGATGCTATGACAAGGTCTAATATAAAGGAGTCAACTATCTAATGGTGCTATGACAAGGCTTATAAAAAAATGTCGTCTATATAATAGTGCTATGAGAAGGCCTAATTAAAAGGGGTCATCAATGTAACGGAGCTATTACAAGGCATAATATGAAGTTGACAACTATATAAAGGTGCAATGAAAGAGCGTGACACAAAGATGTCATCTATATAACGGTGTAATGACAAGGTCTAATAAAAGATGTCATCTATATAACGGTGCTAGGAGAAAGTCTAATAAAAAGGTGTCATCTATCTAATGATGCTATGACAAGGCTTATAAAAAGATGTCATTTATATAATGAAGCTATGACAAGGCCGAATGTAAAGATGTCATCTATATAAGGCCGCTTTAACAAGCTATAAAAAAAAGATGTCATCTATATAACGGAGGTATACCAGTACTGATAAAGATGTCATCTATATAATGAAACTATGACAAGGCCAAATGTAAAGATGTCATCTATATAAGGCTGCTTTGACAAGCTATAAAAAAAGAAGTCATCTAAATAGTGGAGCTACAAAAAGATGTCATCTAAATAAAAGAGTTATGACAAAGCCTAATAACAAATGTCATCTATATATGGAGGTTATGAAAGGCCTACAGAAAGGATCTCATCTATATAATGGTGCTATGATAAGGTCTAATAAAATATGTCATCTATATAATAGTGCTATAACAAGGACAAATAAAAGATGCCATTAATATAACGGTGCTATGACAAGGCCTAATATAAAGGAGTCATCCATCTAATGGTGCTATGACAAGGCTTATAAAAAGATGTAATCGATGTAACGGTGCTATTACAAGGCATAATATAAAGTTTTCATCTATTTAAAGGTGAAATGACAGGGCATGATACAAAGATGTCATCTATATAATGAAGCTATGACAAGGCCGATTGTAAAGATGTGTTCTATATAAGGCTGCTTTGACAAGCTATACAAAAAGATGTCATCTACATAACGAAGCTATGACAAGGCTGAATGTAAATTTGTCATCTATATAAGGCTGCTTTGACAAGCTATGCAAAAAAGATGTCATCTCTATAACGGAGCTATAAAAAGATGTCATGTAAATAAAAGAGTTATGACAAAGCCTAATAATGTCATTTATATATGGGTGCTATGAAAGGTCTAAAGAAAGGTTCTCATCTTTATAATGGTGCTATGATAAGGCCTAATAAAATATGTCATCTATATAATAGTGCTATAACAAGGACAAATAAAAGATGCCATCAATATAATGGTGCTATGACACGGCCTAATATAAGGGAGTCATCTATCTAATGGTGCTATGACAAGGCTTATAAAAAGATGTCGTCTATATAATTGTGCTATGACAAAGATTATTAAAAAGATGTCATCGATGTAACGGTTCTATTACAAGGCATAATATAAAGTTGTCAATTATATAAAGGTGCAATGACAGAGCGTGACACAAAGATGTCATCTATATAACGGTGTAATGACAAGGTCTAAAAAAAGATGTCATCTATATAACGGTGCTAGGACAAGATCTAATAAAAAGGTGTCATTTATTTAATGGTGCTATGACAAGGCTTATAAAAAGATGTCATCTATATAATGAAGCTATGACAGGGCCGAATGTAAAGATGTCTTCTATATAAGGCTGCTTTGACAAGCTATGCAAAAAAGATGTCATCTATATAACAAGTACCGATTAAAAGATTTCATCTATATAACGGAGCTATAAAAAGATGTCATCTAAATAAAAGAGTTATGACAAAGCCTAATAACAATGTCATCTATATATGGGAGCTATAAATGCCTAAAGAGAGGCTCTCATCTATATAATGGTGTTATGATAAGGTCTGATAAAATATGTCATCTATACATTAATGCTATAATAAGCCCAAATAAAAGATGCCATCAATATAATGATGCTATGACAAGGTCGAATATAAAGGAGTCATCTATCTAATGGTGCTATGACAAGGCTTATAAAAAAGATGTCATCTATTTAATGGTGCTATGGCAAGGCCTAATAAAAAGATGTTATTGATGTAACAATTCAATTACAATGGAATAATATAAAGATGTCATCTATACAAAGGTGAAATGACAGGGCGTGATATAAGATCTCATCTATAGAAAGGTGTAATGACAAAGTCCAATAAAAGATGTCATCTATATAACTGTGCTATGACAAGGCCAAATAAAAAGGTGTCATCTATCTAATGGTGCTTTGACAAGGCTTGTAAAAAGATTTCATCTATATAATGAAGTTATGACAAGGCCAAATATAAAGATGTCATCTATTTAAGAGTGCTTTGACAAGTAATAAAAAAGATGTCATCTATATAACGTAGCTCTAACAAATAGCAATAAAAAGATGTCATCTATATAACGAATCTATAAAAAGATGTCATCTAACTGAAAGAGTTATGACAAAGCCTAAAAAAAATGCCATTTATATATGGGTGCTATGAAAGGCCTAAAGAAAGGTTCTCATTTATAAATAGGGGTTATGATAATGCCATCAATGTAACGGTGCTATGACAAGGCCTAATATAAAGGAGTAATCTATCCAATGGTGCTATGGCAAGGCTTAAAAAAAAATGTCGTCTATATAATGGTGCTATAACAAGGCCTACTAAAAAGATGTAATGGTGCTTTTACAAGGCATAATATAAAGTTGTCAACTATATAAATGTGCAATGACAGAGCGTGACACAAAGATGTCCTCTATATTGGTGTAATGACAAGGTCTAATAAAAGATGGCATCTGTATAACGGTGCTAGGACAAGGTCTAATAAAAAGATGTCATCTATCTGATGATGCTATGACAAGGCTTATAAAAAGATGTCGTCTATATAATGGTGCTATGACAAGGATTAATAAAAAGATGTCATCGATGTAACGGTGCTATTACAAGGCATAATATAAAGTTTTCATCTATTTAAAGGTGAAATGACAGGGCGTGATACAAAGATGTCATCTATAAAATGGTGTAATGACAAGGTCTAATAAAAGATGTCATCTATGTACCAGTGCTATGACAAGGCCTAAAAAAATGGTATCATCTTTATAATGAAGCTATGACAAAGCCAAATGTAAATATGTCATCTATTTAAGGGTGCTTTGACAAGTAATAAAAAAATATGTCAGCTATATAATGGAGATATAACAAGTACCAATTAAAAGATGTTCTCTATATAACGTAGCTATAAAAAGATGTCATCTAAATAAAAGAGTTATGACAAAGCCTAATAACAATGTCATTTATATATGGGTGCTATGAAAGGCCTAAAGAAAGGCTCTCATCTATATAATGGTGTTATGATAAGGTCTAATAAAATATGTCATCTATATATTAGTGCTATAATAAGACCAAATAAAAGATGCCCTCAGTATAATGATGCTATGACAAGGTCTAATATAAAGGAGTCATCTATTTAATGTGCTATGGCAAGGCCTAATAAAAAGATGTCATCGATGTAACGATTCAATTTCAACGGAATAATATAAAGTTGTCATCTCTATAACGGTGAAATGACAGGGCGTGATATAAGATCTCACCTATATAACGGTGTAATGACAGGGTCCCATAAAAAATGTCATCTATATAACTGTGCTATTACAAGGCCAAATAAAAAGGTGTCATCTATCTAATGCTGCTATGACTAGGCTTGTAAAAAGATTTCACCTATATAATGAAGTTATGACAAAGCTAAATGTCAAGATGTCATCTATTTAAGAGTGCTTTGACAAGTAATAAAAAAGATGTCATCTGTATAACGTAGCTATAACTAATAGCAATAAAAATATGTCATCTATATAACGAATCTATAAAAAGATGTCATCTAAATGAAAGAGTTATGACAAAGCCTAATAAAAAATGCCATTTATATATGGGCGCTATGAAAGGGCTAAAGAAAGGTTCTGATTTATTAAATGGTGTTATGATAAGGTCTAATAAAGTATGTCATCTACATTATGGTGCTAAAATAAGGCAAATAAAAGATGCCATCAATATAACGGTGCTATGCAAGGGACAACTATAAAGAAGTCATCTATTTATTGGTGCTATGACAAGGCTTATAAAAAGATGTCATATATATAATGGTTCTATGACAAGGCCTAATAAAAAGATATAATCGATGTAACGATGCAATTACAAGGCATAATATATTTAAAGGTGAAATGACGGGGCGTGATACAAGATGTCATCTATATAATGGTGTAATGACAAGGTCTAATAAAAGATGTCATCTATATAACAGTGCTAGGACAGGGCCTAATAAAAAGGTGTCATCTATCTAATGGTGCTATGACCAGGCTTATAAAAAGATGTCATCTATATAATGAAGCTATAACAAGGCCGAATGTAAAGATGTCATCTATATAAGGCTGCTTTGACAACCTATACAAAAAAGATGTCATCTATATAACGGTGCTATAACAAGTACCAATTAAAAGATGTCATCTATATAACGGATCTCTAAAAAAATGTCATCTAAATAAAAGAGTTATGACAAAGCCTAATAACAATGTCATCTATATCTGAGTGCTATGAAAGGCCTAAAGAAAGGTTCTCATCTATATAATGGTGTTATGATAAGGTCTAAAAAAATGTGTCATCTATATAATAGTGCTATAATAAGTCCAAATAAAAGATGCTGTCACTATAATGATGCTATGACAAGGTCTAATATAAAGGAGTCAACTATCTAATGGTGCTATGACAAGGCTTATAAAAAAATGTCGTCTATATAATAGTGCTATGAGAAGGCCTAATTAAAAGGGGTCATCAATGTAACGGAGCTATTACAAGGCATAATATGAAGTTGACAACTATATAAAGGTGCAATGAAAGAGCGTGACACAAAGATGTCATCTATATAACGGTGTAATGACAAGGTCTAATAAAAGATGTCATCTATATAACGGTGCTAGGAGAAAGTCTAATAAAAAGGTGTCATCTATCTAATGATGCTATGACAAGGCTTATAAAAAGATGTCATTTATATAATGAAGCTATGACAAGGCCGAATGTAAAGATGTCATCTATATAAGGCCGCTTTAACAAGCTATAAAAAAAAGATGTCATCTATATAACGGAGGTATACCAGTACTGATAAAGATGTCATCTATATAATGAAACTATGACAAGGCCAAATGTAAAGATGTCATCTATATAAGGCTGCTTTGACAAGCTATAAAAAAAGAAGTCATCTAAATAGTGGAGCTACAAAAAGATGTCATCTAAATAAAAGAGTTATGACAAAGCCTAATAACAAATGTCATCTATATATGGAGGTTATGAAAGGCCTACAGAAAGGATCTCATCTATATAATGGTGCTATGATAAGGTCTAATAAAATATGTCATCTATATAATAGTGCTATAACAAGGACAAATAAAAGATGCCATTAATATAACGGTGCTATGACAAGGCCTAATATAAAGGAGTCATCCATCTAATGGTGCTATGACAAGGCTTATAAAAAGATGTAATCGATGTAACGGTGCTATTACAAGGCATAATATAAAGTTTTCATCTATTTAAAGGTGAAATGACAGGGCATGATACAAAGATGTCATCTATATAATGAAGCTATGACAAGGCCGATTGTAAAGATGTGTTCTATATAAGGCTGCTTTGACAAGCTATACAAAAAGATGTCATCTACATAACGAAGCTATGACAAGGCTGAATGTAAATTTGTCATCTATATAAGGCTGCTTTGACAAGCTATGCAAAAAAGATGTCATCTCTATAACGGAGCTATAAAAAGATGTCATGTAAATAAAAGAGTTATGACAAAGCCTAATAATGTCATTTATATATGGGTGCTATGAAAGGTCTAAAGAAAGGTTCTCATCTTTATAATGGTGCTATGATAAGGCCTAATAAAATATGTCATCTATATAATAGTGCTATAACAAGGACAAATAAAAGATGCCATCAATATAATGGTGCTATGACACGGCCTAATATAAGGGAGTCATCTATCTAATGGTGCTATGACAAGGCTTATAAAAAGATGTCGTCTATATAATTGTGCTATGACAAAGATTATTAAAAAGATGTCATCGATGTAACGGTTCTATTACAAGGCATAATATAAAGTTGTCAATTATATAAAGGTGCAATGACAGAGCGTGACACAAAGATGTCATCTATATAACGGTGTAATGACAAGGTCTAAAAAAAGATGTCATCTATATAACGGTGCTAGGACAAGATCTAATAAAAAGGTGTCATTTATTTAATGGTGCTATGACAAGGCTTATAAAAAGATGTCATCTATATAATGAAGCTATGACAGGGCCGAATGTAAAGATGTCTTCTATATAAGGCTGCTTTGACAAGCTATACAAAAAAGATGTCATCTATATAACAAGTACCGATTAAAAGATTTCATCTATATAACGGAGCTATAAAAAGATGTCATCTAAATAAAAGAGTTATGACAAAGCCTAATAACAATGTCATCTATATATGGGAGCTATAAATGCCTAAAGAGAGGCTCTCATCTATATAATGGTGTTATGATAAGGTCTGATAAAATATGTCATCTATACATTAATGCTATAATAAGCCCAAATAAAAGATGCCATCAATATAATGATGCTATGACAAGGTCGAATATAAAGGAGTCATCTATCTAATGGTGCTATGACAAGGCTTATAAAAAAGATGTCATCTATTTAATGGTGCTAAAGGCCTAATAAAAAGATGTTATTGATGTAACAATTCAATTACAATGGAATAATATAAAGATGTCATCTATACAAAGGTGAAATGACAGGGCGTGATATAAGATCTCATCTATAGAAAGGTGTAATGACAAAGTCCAATAAAAGATGTCATCTATATAACTGTGCTATGACAAGGCCAAATAAAAAGGTGTCATCTATCTAATGGTGCTTTGACAAGGCTTGTAAAAAGATTTCATCTATATAATGAAGTTATGACAAGGCCAAATATAAAGATGTCATCTATTTAAGAGTGCTTTGACAAGTAATAAAAAAGATGTCATCTATATAACGTAGCTCTAACAAATAGCAATAAAAAGATGTCATCTATATAACGAATCTATAAAAAGATGTCATCTAACTGAAAGAGTTATGACAAAGCCTAAAAAAAATGCCATTTATATATGGGTGCTATGAAAGGCCTAAAGAAAGGTTCTCATTTATAAATAGGGGTTATGATAATGCCATCAATGTAACGGTGCTATGACAAGGCCTAATATAAAGGAGTAATCTATCCAATGGTGCTATGGCAAGGCTTAAAAAAAAATGTCGTCTATATAATGGTGCTATAACAAGGCCTACTAAAAAGATGTAATGGTGCTTTTACAAGGCATAATATAAAGTTGTCAACTATATAAATGTGCAATGACAGAGCGTGACACAAAGATGTCCTCTATATTGGTGTAATGACAAGGTCTAATAAAAGATGGCATCTGTATAACGGTGCTAGGACAAGGTCTAATAAAAAGATGTCATCTATCTGATGATGCTATGACAAGGCTTATAAAAAGATGTCGTCTATATAATGGTGCTATGACAAGGATTAATAAAAAGATGTCATCGATGTAACGGTGCTATTACAAGGCATAATATAAAGTTTTCATCTATTTAAAGGTGAAATGACAGGGCGTGATACAAAGATGTCATCTATAAAATGGTGTAATGACAAGGTCTAATAAAAGATGTCATCTATGTACCAGTGCTATGACAAGGCCTAAAAAAATGGTATCATCTTTATAATGAAGCTATGACAAAGCCAAATGTAAATATGTCATCTATTTAAGGGTGCTTTGACAAGTAATAAAAAAATATGTCAGCTATATAATGGAGATATAACAAGTACCAATTAAAAGATGTTCTCTATATAACGTAGCTATAAAAATATGTCATCTAAATAAAAGAGTTATGACAAAGCCTAATAACAATGTCATTTATATATGGGTGCTATGAAAGGCCTAAAGAAAGGCTCTCATCTATATAATGGTGTTATGATAAGGTCTAATAAAATATGTCATCTATATATTAGTGCTATAATAAGACCAAATAAAAGATGCCCTCAGTATAATGATGCTATGACAAGGTCTAATATAAAGGAGTCATCTATTTAATGTGCTATGGCAAGGCCTAATAAAAAGATGTCATCGATGTAACGATTCAATTTCAACGGAATAATATAAAGTTGTCATCTCTATAACGGTGAAATGACAGGGCGTGATATAAGATCTCACCTATATAACGGTGTAATGACAGGGTCCCATAAAAAATGTCATCTATATAACTGTGCTATTACAAGGCCAAATAAAAAGGTGTCATCTATCTAATGCTGCTATGACTAGGCTTGTAAAAAGATTTCACCTATATAATGAAGTTATGACAAAGCTAAATGTCAAGATGTCATCTATTTAAGAGTGCTTTGACAAGTAATAAAAAAGATGTCATCTGTATAACGTAGCTATAACTAATAGCAATAAAAATATGTCATCTATATAACGAATCTATAAAAAGATGTCATCTAAATGAAAGAGTTATGACAAAGCCTAATAAAAAATGCCATTTATATATGGGCGCTATGAAAGGGCTAAAGAAAGGTTCTGATTTATTAAATGGTGTTATGATAAGGTCTAATAAAGTATGTCATCTACATTATGGTGCTAAAATAAGGCAAATAAAAGATGCCATCAATATAACGGTGCTATGCAAGGGACAACTATAAAGAAGTCATCTATTTATTGGTGCTATGACAAGGCTTATAAAAAGATGTCATATATATATAATGGTTCTATGACAAGGCCTAATAAAAAGATATAATCGATGTAACGATGCAATTACAAGGCATAATATATTTAAAGGTGAAATGACGGGGCGTGATACAAGATGTCATCTATATAATGGTGTAATGGCAAGGTCTAATAAAAGATGTCATCTATATAACAGTGCTAGGACAGGGCCTAATAAAAAGGTGTCATCTATCTAATGGTGCTATGACCAGGCTTATAAAAAGATGTCATCTATATAATGAAGCTATAACAAGGCCGAATGTAAAGATGTCATCTATATAAGGCTGCTTTGACAACCTATACAAAAAAGATGTCATCTATATAACGGTGCTATAACAAGTACCAATTAAAAGATGTCATCTATATAACGGATCTCTAAAAAAATGTCATCTAAATAAAAGAGTTATGACAAAGCCTAATAACAATGTCATCTATATCTGAGTGCTATGAAAGGCCTAAAGAAAGGTTCTCATCTATATAATGGTGTTATGATAAGGTCTAAAAAAATGTGTCATCTATATAATAGTGCTATAATAAGTCCAAATAAAAGATGCTGTCACTATAATGATGCTATGACAAGGTCTAATATAAAGGAGTCAACTATCTAATGGTGCTATGACAAGGCTTATAAAAAAATGTCGTCTATATAATAGTGCTATGAGAAGGCCTAATTAAAAGGGGTCATCAATGTAACGGAGCTATTACAAGGCATAATATGAAGTTGACAACTATATAAAGGTGCAATGAAAGAGCGTGACACAAAGATGTCATCTATATAACGGTGTAATGACAAGGTCTAATAAAAGATGTCATCTATATAACGGTGCTAGGAGAAAGTCTAATAAAAAGGTGTCATCTATCTAATGATGCTATGACAAGGCTTATAAAAAGATGTCATTTATATAATGAAGCTATGACAAGGCCGAATGTAAAGATGTCATCTATATAAGGCCGCTTTAACAAGCTATAAAAAAAAGATGTCATCTATATAACGGAGGTATACCAGTACTGATAAAGATGTCATCTATATAATGAAACTATGACAAGGCCAAATGTAAAGATGTCATCTATATAAGGCTGCTTTGACAAGCTATAAAAAAAGAAGTCATCTAAATAGTGGAGCTACAAAAAGATGTCATCTAAATAAAAGAGTTATGACAAAGCCTAATAACAAATGTCATCTATATATGGAGGTTATGAAAGGCCTACAGAAAGGATCTCATCTATATAATGGTGCTATGATAAGGTCTAATAAAATATGTCATCTATATAATAGTGCTATAACAAGGACAAATAAAAGATGCCATTAATATAACGGTGCTATGACAAGGCCTAATATAAAGGAGTCATCCATCTAATGGTGCTATGACAAGGCTTATAAAAAGATGTAATCGATGTAACGGTGCTATTACAAGGCATAATATAAAGTTTTCATCTATTTAAAGGTGAAATGACAGGGCATGATACAAAGATGTCATCTATATAATGAAGCTATGACAAGGCCGATTGTAAAGATGTGTTCTATATAAGGCTGCTTTGACAAGCTATACAAAAAGATGTCATCTACATAACGAAGCTATGACAAGGCTGAATGTAAATTTGTCATCTATATAAGGCTGCTTTGACAAGCTATGCAAAAAAGATGTCATCTCTATAACGGAGCTATAAAAAGATGTCATGTAAATAAAAGAGTTATGACAAAGCCTAATAATGTCATTTATATATGGGTGCTATGAAAGGTCTAAAGAAAGGTTCTCATCTTTATAATGGTGCTATGATAAGGCCTAATAAAATATGTCATCTATATAATAGTGCTATAACAAGGACAAATAAAAGATGCCATCAATATAATGGTGCTATGACACGGCCTAATATAAGGGAGTCATCTATCTAATGGTGCTATGACAAGGCTTATAAAAAGATGTCGTCTATATAATTGTGCTATGACAAAGATTATTAAAAAGATGTCATCGATGTAACGGTTCTATTACAAGGCATAATATAAAGTTGTCAATTATATAAAGGTGCAATGACAGAGCGTGACACAAAGATGTCATCTATATAACGGTGTAATGACAAGGTCTAAAAAAAGATGTCATCTATATAACGGTGCTAGGACAAGATCTAATAAAAAGGTGTCATTTATTTAATGGTGCTATGACAAGGCTTATAAAAAGATGTCATCTATATAATGAAGCTATGACAGGGCCGAATGTAAAGATGTCTTCTATATAAGGCTGCTTTGACAAGCTATACAAAAAAGATGTCATCTATATAACAAGTACCGATTAAAAGATTTCATCTATATCTATAAGAGTGGCCATGAAAAAATCATGCCTTCCTCCCATGAGGAGCACCAAGAGAAATGTACTGACAAACTATCTATGAAAACGTAATTTATTGACACAATATGAGATTAAAAAATACATAGATACACACAAACCACAGGACAATATAAAAACAAGTAACAAGTCCCTGTAAATGTCACTCCATATATAGTATCAAAAAGCCACAATTAGTGGACCTTAACAATAATAAGTAATGCTAATGCTCCCAGAAAATACTAAATACAATAGGACAAAAGATATAGAAAAATAAAGGCACTGGAGTCCGTCAGCGCAGGGACAGAACTGTCCCTGCACTCACCTACCCCAGTACCTGTGCCGGCACCACCTGCAATAACAAACAATGTGTTTTCCCTAATTCACCCCAAGTATCTAAATGGAAAAATGAAAAAACTATGAATAAGAAAAATACATAGCTAATCTTGAAACTAAATACACACACTAGAAAAGTGACAAAATGCACACAAACAAACCATAAGACATGTGAATGCAAAATAACTCCCCACAGTGAACATAAACAAATACCCACTGTAGATAATGTGGTGAAAAAATATATATAACCGCTAATAGATAATAATTAAAACCCTATCAACGTGTGGGCATAATCCATATCATGATACCAATGACCACGATGATGCAGCGTGTAAATGCATAATAAATGAAAAAATATATAAACTAATATATATACAAAAACTAAGTGCCTAGAATAAATAAAAAACACTAACAGTGTCACTAATATGTTCCCAAATGTAAAGAACCAATATATCCAGGTATTACATGTACCAAAGTAAATGAGACAACAGATGGTGTCAGCAAAGATACATCAAAATACTATCAAAACAATGAAAGTGGGAGACATAGCCAGCATCACGTCATATCAATACAGGGACCGCACACAAACCCGGCCACCCGCGCCCGCCGCCCCCATGCGGCTTCAGAAGGGTGATCTATATAACGGAGCTATAAAAAGATGTCATCTAAATAAAAGAGTTATGACAAAGCCTAATAACAATGTCATCTATATATGGGAGCTATAAATGCCTAAAGAGAGGCTCTCATCTATATAATGGTGTTATGATAAGGTCTGATAAAATATGTCATCTATACATTAATGCTATAATAAGCCCAAATAAAAGATGCCATCAATATAATGATGCTATGACAAGGTCGAATATAAAGGAGTCATCTATCTAATGGTGCTATGACAAGGCTTATAAAAAAGATGTCATCTATTTAATGGTGCTAAAGGCCTAATAAAAAGATGTTATTGATGTAACAATTCAATTACAATGGAATAATATAAAGATGTCATCTATACAAAGGTGAAATGACAGGGCGTGATATAAGATCTCATCTATAGAAAGGTGTAATGACAAAGTCCAATAAAAGATGTCATCTATATAACTGTGCTATGACAAGGCCAAATAAAAAGGTGTCATCTATCTAATGGTGCTTTGACAAGGCTTGTAAAAAGATTTCATCTATATAATGAAGTTATGACAAGGCCAAATATAAAGATGTCATCTATTTAAGAGTGCTTTGACAAGTAATAAAAAAGATGTCATCTATATAACGTAGCTCTAACAAATAGCAATAAAAAGATGTCATCTATATAACGAATCTATAAAAAGATGTCATCTAACTGAAAGAGTTATGACAAAGCCTAAAAAAAATGCCATTTATATATGGGTGCTATGAAAGGCCTAAAGAAAGGTTCTCATTTATAAATAGGGGTTATGATAATGCCATCAATGTAACGGTGCTATGACAAGGCCTAATATAAAGGAGTAATCTATCCAATGGTGCTATGGCAAGGCTTAAAAAAAAATGTCGTCTATATAATGGTGCTATAACAAGGCCTACTAAAAAGATGTAATGGTGCTTTTACAAGGCATAATATAAAGTTGTCAACTATATAAATGTGCAATGACAGAGCGTGACACAAAGATGTCCTCTATATTGGTGTAATGACAAGGTCTAATAAAAGATGGCATCTGTATAACGGTGCTAGGACAAGGTCTAATAAAAAGATGTCATCTATCTGATGATGCTATGACAAGGCTTATAAAAAGATGTCGTCTATATAATGGTGCTATGACAAGGATTAATAAAAAGATGTCATCGATGTAACGGTGCTATTACAAGGCATAATATAAAGTTTTCATCTATTTAAAGGTGAAATGACAGGGCGTGATACAAAGATGTCATCTATAAAATGGTGTAATGACAAGGTCTAATAAAAGATGTCATCTATGTACCAGTGCTATGACAAGGCCTAAAAAAATGGTATCATCTTTATAATGAAGCTATGACAAAGCCAAATGTAAATATGTCATCTATTTAAGGGTGCTTTGACAAGTAATAAAAAAAGATGTCAGCTATATAATGGAGATATAACAAGTACCAATTAAAAGATGTTCTCTATATAACGTAGCTATAAAAAGATGTCATCTAAATAAAAGAGTTATGACAAAGCCTAATAACAATGTCATTTATATATGGGTGCTATGAAAGGCCTAAAGAAAGGCTCTCATCTATATAATGGTGTTATGATAAGGTCTAATAAAATATGTCATCTATATATTAGTGCTATAATAAGACCAAATAAAAGATGCCCTCAGTATAATGATGCTATGACAAGGTCTAATATAAAGGAGTCATCTATTTAATGTGCTATGGCAAGGCCTAATAAAAAGATGTCATCGATGTAACGATTCAATTTCAACGGAATAATATAAAGTTGTCATCTCTATAACGGTGAAATGACAGGGCGTGATATAAGATCTCACCTATATAACGGTGTAATGACAGGGTCCCATAAAAAATGTCATCTATATAACTGTGCTATTACAAGGCCAAATAAAAAGGTGTCATCTATCTAATGCTGCTATGACTAGGCTTGTAAAAAGATTTCACCTATATAATGAAGTTATGACAAAGCTAAATGTCAAGATGTCATCTATTTAAGAGTGCTTTGACAAGTAATAAAAAAGATGTCATCTGTATAACGTAGCTATAACTAATAGCAATAAAAATATGTCATCTATATAACGAATCTATAAAAAGATGTCATCTAAATGAAAGAGTTATGACAAAGCCTAATAAAAAATGCCATTTATATATGGGCGCTATGAAAGGGCTAAAGAAAGGTTCTGATTTATTAAATGGTGTTATGATAAGGTCTAATAAAGTATGTCATCTACATTATGGTGCTAAAATAAGGCAAATAAAAGATGCCATCAATATAACGGTGCTATGCAAGGGACAACTATAAAGAAGTCATCTATTTATTGGTGCTATGACAAGGCTTATAAAAAGATGTCATATATATAATGGTTCTATGACAAGGCCTAATAAAAAGATATAATCGATGTAACGATGCAATTACAAGGCATAATATATTTAAAGGTGAAATGACGGGGCGTGATACAAGATGTCATCTATATAATGGTGTAATGGCAAGGTCTAATAAAAGATGTCATCTATATAACAGTGCTAGGACAGGGCCTAATAAAAAGGTGTCATCTATCTAATGGTGCTATGACCAGGCTTATAAAAAGATGTCATCTATATAATGAAGCTATAACAAGGCCGAATGTAAAGATGTCATCTATATAAGGCTGCTTTGACAACCTATACAAAAAAGATGTCATCTATATAACGGTGCTATAACAAGTACCAATTAAAAGATGTCATCTATATAACGGATCTCTAAAAAAATGTCATCTAAATAAAAGAGTTATGACAAAGCCTAATAACAATGTCATCTATATCTGAGTGCTATGAAAGGCCTAAAGAAAGGTTCTCATCTATATAATGGTGTTATGATAAGGTCTAAAAAAATGTGTCATCTATATAATAGTGCTATAATAAGTCCAAATAAAAGATGCTGTCACTATAATGATGCTATGACAAGGTCTAATATAAAGGAGTCAACTATCTAATGGTGCTATGACAAGGCTTATAAAAAAATGTCGTCTATATAATAGTGCTATGAGAAGGCCTAATTAAAAGGGGTCATCAATGTAACGGAGCTATTACAAGGCATAATATGAAGTTGACAACTATATAAAGGTGCAATGAAAGAGCGTGACACAAAGATGTCATCTATATAACGGTGTAATGACAAGGTCTAATAAAAGATGTCATCTATATAACGGTGCTAGGAGAAAGTCTAATAAAAAGGTGTCATCTATCTAATGATGCTATGACAAGGCTTATAAAAAGATGTCATTTATATAATGAAGCTATGACAAGGCCGAATGTAAAGATGTCATCTATATAAGGCCGCTTTAACAAGCTATAAAAAAAAGATGTCATCTATATAACGGAGGTATACCAGTACTGATAAAGATGTCATCTATATAATGAAACTATGACAAGGCCAAATGTAAAGATGTCATCTATATAAGGCTGCTTTGACAAGCTATAAAAAAAGAAGTCATCTAAATAGTGGAGCTACAAAAAGATGTCATCTAAATAAAAGAGTTATGACAAAGCCTAATAACAAATGTCATCTATATATGGAGGTTATGAAAGGCCTACAGAAAGGATCTCATCTATATAATGGTGCTATGATAAGGTCTAATAAAATATGTCATCTATATAATAGTGCTATAACAAGGACAAATAAAAGATGCCATTAATATAACGGTGCTATGACAAGGCCTAATATAAAGGAGTCATCCATCTAATGGTGCTATGACAAGGCTTATAAAAAGATGTAATCGATGTAACGGTGCTATTACAAGGCATAATATAAAGTTTTCATCTATTTAAAGGTGAAATGACAGGGCATGATACAAAGATGTCATCTATATAATGAAGCTATGACAAGGCCGATTGTAAAGATGTGTTCTATATAAGGCTGCTTTGACAAGCTATACAAAAAGATGTCATCTACATAACGAAGCTATGACAAGGCTGAATGTAAATTTGTCATCTATATAAGGCTGCTTTGACAAGCTATGCAAAAAAGATGTCATCTCTATAACGGAGCTATAAAAAGATGTCATGTAAATAAAAGAGTTATGACAAAGCCTAATAATGTCATTTATATATGGGTGCTATGAAAGGTCTAAAGAAAGGTTCTCATCTTTATAATGGTGCTATGATAAGGCCTAATAAAATATGTCATCTATATAATAGTGCTATAACAAGGACAAATAAAAGATGCCATCAATATAATGGTGCTATGACACGGCCTAATATAAGGGAGTCATCTATCTAATGGTGCTATGACAAGGCTTATAAAAAGATGTCGTCTATATAATTGTGCTATGACAAAGATTATTAAAAAGATGTCATCGATGTAACGGTTCTATTACAAGGCATAATATAAAGTTGTCAATTATATAAAGGTGCAATGACAGAGCGTGACACAAAGATGTCATCTATATAACGGTGTAATGACAAGGTCTAAAAAAAGATGTCATCTATATAACGGTGCTAGGACAAGATCTAATAAAAAGGTGTCATTTATTTAATGGTGCTATGACAAGGCTTATAAAAAGATGTCATCTATATAATGAAGCTATGACAGGGCCGAATGTAAAGATGTCTTCTATATAAGGCTGCTTTGACAAGCTATACAAAAAAGATGTCATCTATATAACAAGTACCGATTAAAAGATTTCATCTATATAACGGAGCTATAAAAAGATGTCATCTAAATAAAAGAGTTATGACAAAGCCTAATAACAATGTCATCTATATATGGGAGCTATAAATGCCTAAAGAGAGGCTCTCATCTATATAATGGTGTTATGATAAGGTCTGATAAAATATGTCATCTATACATTAATGCTATAATAAGCCCAAATAAAAGATGCCATCAATATAATGATGCTATGACAAGGTCGAATATAAAGGAGTCATCTATCTAATGGTGCTATGACAAGGCTTATAAAAAAGATGTCATCTATTTAATGGTGCTAAAGGCCTAATAAAAAGATGTTATTGATGTAACAATTCAATTACAATGGAATAATATAAAGATGTCATCTATACAAAGGTGAAATGACAGGGCGTGATATAAGATCTCATCTATAGAAAGGTGTAATGACAAAGTCCAATAAAAGATGTCATCTATATAACTGTGCTATGACAAGGCCAAATAAAAAGGTGTCATCTATCTAATGGTGCTTTGACAAGGCTTGTAAAAAGATTTCATCTATATAATGAAGTTATGACAAGGCCAAATATAAAGATGTCATCTATTTAAGAGTGCTTTGACAAGTAATAAAAAAGATGTCATCTATATAACGTAGCTCTAACAAATAGCAATAAAAAGATGTCATCTATATAACGAATCTATAAAAAGATGTCATCTAACTGAAAGAGTTATGACAAAGCCTAAAAAAAATGCCATTTATATATGGGTGCTATGAAAGGCCTAAAGAAAGGTTCTCATTTATAAATAGGGGTTATGATAATGCCATCAATGTAACGGTGCTATGACAAGGCCTAATATAAAGGAGTAATCTATCCAATGGTGCTATGGCAAGGCTTAAAAAAAAATGTCGTCTATATAATGGTGCTATAACAAGGCCTACTAAAAAGATGTAATGGTGCTTTTACAAGGCATAATATAAAGTTGTCAACTATATAAATGTGCAATGACAGAGCGTGACACAAAGATGTCCTCTATATTGGTGTAATGACAAGGTCTAATAAAAGATGGCATCTGTATAACGGTGCTAGGACAAGGTCTAATAAAAAGATGTCATCTATCTGATGATGCTATGACAAGGCTTATAAAAAGATGTCGTCTATATAATGGTGCTATGACAAGGATTAATAAAAAGATGTCATCGATGTAACGGTGCTATTACAAGGCATAATATAAAGTTTTCATCTATTTAAAGGTGAAATGACAGGGCGTGATACAAAGATGTCATCTATAAAATGGTGTAATGACAAGGTCTAATAAAAGATGTCATCTATGTACCAGTGCTATGACAAGGCCTAAAAAAATGGTATCATCTTTATAATGAAGCTATGACAAAGCCAAATGTAAATATGTCATCTATTTAAGGGTGCTTTGACAAGTAATAAAAAAAGATGTCAGCTATATAATGGAGATATAACAAGTACCAATTAAAAGATGTTCTCTATATAACGTAGCTATAAAAAGATGTCATCTAAATAAAAGAGTTATGACAAAGCCTAATAACAATGTCATTTATATATGGGTGCTATGAAAGGCCTAAAGAAAGGCTCTCATCTATATAATGGTGTTATGATAAGGTCTAATAAAATATGTCATCTATATATTAGTGCTATAATAAGACCAAATAAAAGATGCCCTCAGTATAATGATGCTATGACAAGGTCTAATATAAAGGAGTCATCTATTTAATGTGCTATGGCAAGGCCTAATAAAAAGATGTCATCGATGTAACGATTCAATTTCAACGGAATAATATAAAGTTGTCATCTCTATAACGGTGAAATGACAGGGCGTGATATAAGATCTCACCTATATAACGGTGTAATGACAGGGTCCCATAAAAAATGTCATCTATATAACTGTGCTATTACAAGGCCAAATAAAAAGGTGTCATCTATCTAATGCTGCTATGACTAGGCTTGTAAAAAGATTTCACCTATATAATGAAGTTATGACAAAGCTAAATGTCAAGATGTCATCTATTTAAGAGTGCTTTGACAAGTAATAAAAAAGATGTCATCTGTATAACGTAGCTATAACTAATAGCAATAAAAATATGTCATCTATATAACGAATCTATAAAAAGATGTCATCTAAATGAAAGAGTTATGACAAAGCCTAATAAAAAATGCCATTTATATATGGGCGCTATGAAAGGGCTAAAGAAAGGTTCTGATTTATTAAATGGTGTTATGATAAGGTCTAATAAAGTATGTCATCTACATTATGGTGCTAAAATAAGGCAAATAAAAGATGCCATCAATATAACGGTGCTATGCAAGGGACAACTATAAAGAAGTCATCTATTTATTGGTGCTATGACAAGGCTTATAAAAAGATGTCATATATATAATGGTTCTATGACAAGGCCTAATAAAAAGATATAATCGATGTAACGATGCAATTACAAGGCATAATATATTTAAAGGTGAAATGACGGGGCGTGATACAAGATGTCATCTATATAATGGTGTAATGACAAGGTCTAATAAAAGATGTCATCTATATAACAGTGCTAGGACAGGGCCTAATAAAAAGGTGTCATCTATCTAATGGTGCTATGACCAGGCTTATAAAAAGATGTCATCTATATAATGAAGCTATAACAAGGCCGAATGTAAAGATGTCATCTATATAAGGCTGCTTTGACAACCTATACAAAAAAGATGTCATCTATATAACGGTGCTATAACAAGTACCAATTAAAAGATGTCATCTATATAACGGATCTCTAAAAAAATGTCATCTAAATAAAAGAGTTATGACAAAGCCTAATAACAATGTCATCTATATCTGAGTGCTATGAAAGGCCTAAAGAAAGGTTCTCATCTATATAATGGTGTTATGATAAGGTCTAAAAAAATGTGTCATCTATATAATAGTGCTATAATAAGTCCAAATAAAAGATGCTGTCACTATAATGATGCTATGACAAGGTCTAATATAAAGGAGTCAACTATCTAATGGTGCTATGACAAGGCTTATAAAAAAATGTCGTCTATATAATAGTGCTATGAGAAGGCCTAATTAAAAGGGGTCATCAATGTAACGGAGCTATTACAAGGCATAATATGAAGTTGACAACTATATAAAGGTGCAATGAAAGAGCGTGACACAAAGATGTCATCTATATAACGGTGTAATGACAAGGTCTAATAAAAGATGTCATCTATATAACGGTGCTAGGAGAAAGTCTAATAAAAAGGTGTCATCTATCTAATGATGCTATGACAAGGCTTATAAAAAGATGTCATTTATATAATGAAGCTATGACAAGGCCGAATGTAAAGATGTCATCTATATAAGGCCGCGTTAACAAGCTATAAAAAAAAGATGTCATCTATATAACGGAGGTATACCAGTACTGATAAAGATGTCATCTATATAATGAAACTATGACAAGGCCAAATGTAAAGATGTCATCTATATAAGGCTGCTTTGACAAGCTATAAAAAAAGAAGTCATCTAAATAGTGGAGCTACAAAAAGATGTCATCTAAATAAAAGAGTTATGACAAAGCCTAATAACAAATGTCATCTATATATGGAGGTTATGAAAGGCCTACAGAAAGGATCTCATCTATATAATGGTGCTATGATAAGGTCTAATAAAATATGTCATCTATATAATAGTGCTATAACAAGGACAAATAAAAGATGCCATTAATATAACGGTGCTATGACAAGGCCTAATATAAAGGAGTCATCCATCTAATGGTGCTATGACAAGGCTTATAAAAAGATGTAATCGATGTAACGGTGCTATTACAAGGCATAATATAAAGTTTTCATCTATTTAAAGGTGAAATGACAGGGCATGATACAAAGATGTCATCTATATAATGAAGCTATGACAAGGCCGATTGTAAAGATGTGTTCTATATAAGGCTGCTTTGACAAGCTATACAAAAAGATGTCATCTACATAACGAAGCTATGACAAGGCTGAATGTAAATTTGTCATCTATATAAGGCTGCTTTGACAAGCTATGCAAAAAAGATGTCATCTCTATAACGGAGCTATAAAAAGATGTCATGTAAATAAAAGAGTTATGACAAAGCCTAATAATGTCATTTATATATGGGTGCTATGAAAGGTCTAAAGAAAGGTTCTCATCTTTATAATGGTGCTATGATAAGGCCTAATAAAATATGTCATCTATATAATAGTGCTATAACAAGGACAAATAAAAGATGCCATCAATATAATGGTGCTATGACACGGCCTAATATAAGGGAGTCATCTATCTAATGGTGCTATGACAAGGCTTATAAAAAGATGTCGTCTATATAATTGTGCTATGACAAAGATTATTAAAAAGATGTCATCGATGTAACGGTTCTATTACAAGGCATAATATAAAGTTGTCAATTATATAAAGGTGCAATGACAGAGCGTGACACAAAGATGTCATCTATATAACGGTGTAATGACAAGGTCTAAAAAAAGATGTCATCTATATAACGGTGCTAGGACAAGATCTAATAAAAAGGTGTCATTTATTTAATGGTGCTATGACAAGGCTTATAAAAAGATGTCATCTATATAATGAAGCTATGACAGGGCCGAATGTAAAGATGTCTTCTATATAAGGCTGCTTTGACAAGCTATACAAAAAAGATGTCATCTATATAACAAGTACCGATTAAAAGATTTCATCTATATCTATAAGAGTGGCCATGAAAAAATCATGCCTTCCTCCCATGAGGAGCACCAAGAGAAATGTACTGACAAACTATCTATGAAAACGTAATTTATTGACACAATATGAGATTAAAAAATACATAGATACACACAAACCACAGGACAATATAAAAACAAGTAACAAGTCCCTGTAAATGTCACTCCATATATAGTATCAAAAAGCCACAATTAGTGGACCTTAACAATAATAAGTAATGCTAATGCTCCCAGAAAATACTAAATACAATAGGACAAAAGATATAGAAAAATAAAGGCACTGGAGTCCGTCAGCGCAGGGACAGAACTGTCCCTGCACTCACCTACCCCAGTACCTGTGCCGGCACCACCTGCAATAACAAACAATGTGTTTTCCCTAATTCACCCCAAGTATCTAAATGGAAAAATGAAAAAACTATGAATAAGAAAAATACATAGCTAATCTTGAAACTAAATACACACACTAGAAAAGTGACAAAATGCACACAAACAAACCATAAGACATGTGAATGCAAAATAACTCCCCACAGTGAACATAAACAAATACCCACTGTAGATAATGTGGTGAAAAAATATATATAACCGCTAATAGATAATAATTAAAACCCTATCAACGTGTGGGCATAATCCATATCATGATACCAATGACCACGATGATGCAGCGTGTAAATGCATAATAAATGAAAAAATATATAAACTAATATATATACAAAAACTAAGTGCCTAGAATAAATAAAAAACACTAACAGTGTCACTAATATGTTCCCAAATGTAAAGAACCAATATATCCAGGTATTACATGTACCAAAGTAAATGAGACAACAGATGGTGTCAGCAAAGATACATCAAAATACTATCAAAACAATGAAAGTGGGAGACATAGCCAGCATCACGTCATATCAATACAGGGACCGCACACAAACCCGGCCACCCGCGCCCGCCGCCCCCATGCGGCTTCAGAAGGGTGATCTATATAACGGAGCTATAAAAAGATGTCATCTAAATAAAAGAGTTATGACAAAGCCTAATAACAATGTCATCTATATATGGGAGCTATAAATGCCTAAAGAGAGGCTCTCATCTATATAATGGTGTTATGATAAGGTCTGATAAAATATGTCATCTATACATTAATGCTATAATAAGCCCAAATAAAAGATGCCATCAATATAATGATGCTATGACAAGGTCGAATATAAAGGAGTCATCTATCTAATGGTGCTATGACAAGGCTTATAAAAAAGATGTCATCTATTTAATGGTGCTAAAGGCCTAATAAAAAGATGTTATTGATGTAACAATTCAATTACAATGGAATAATATAAAGATGTCATCTATACAAAGGTGAAATGACAGGGCGTGATATAAGATCTCATCTATAGAAAGGTGTAATGACAAAGTCCAATAAAAGATGTCATCTATATAACTGTGCTATGACAAGGCCAAATAAAAAGGTGTCATCTATCTAATGGTGCTTTGACAAGGCTTGTAAAAAGATTTCATCTATATAATGAAGTTATGACAAGGCCAAATATAAAGATGTCATCTATTTAAGAGTGCTTTGACAAGTAATAAAAAAGATGTCATCTATATAACGTAGCTCTAACAAATAGCAATAAAAAGATGTCATCTATATAACGAATCTATAAAAAGATGTCATCTAACTGAAAGAGTTATGACAAAGCCTAAAAAAAATGCCATTTATATATGGGTGCTATGAAAGGCCTAAAGAAAGGTTCTCATTTATAAATAGGGGTTATGATAATGCCATCAATGTAACGGTGCTATGACAAGGCCTAATATAAAGGAGTAATCTATCCAATGGTGCTATGGCAAGGCTTAAAAAAAAATGTCGTCTATATAATGGTGCTATAACAAGGCCTACTAAAAAGATGTAATGGTGCTTTTACAAGGCATAATATAAAGTTGTCAACTATATAAATGTGCAATGACAGAGCGTGACACAAAGATGTCCTCTATATTGGTGTAATGACAAGGTCTAATAAAAGATGGCATCTGTATAACGGTGCTAGGACAAGGTCTAATAAAAAGATGTCATCTATCTGATGATGCTATGACAAGGCTTATAAAAAGATGTCGTCTATATAATGGTGCTATGACAAGGATTAATAAAAAGATGTCATCGATGTAACGGTGCTATTACAAGGCATAATATAAAGTTTTCATCTATTTAAAGGTGAAATGACAGGGCGTGATACAAAGATGTCATCTATAAAATGGTGTAATGACAAGGTCTAATAAAAGATGTCATCTATGTACCAGTGCTATGACAAGGCCTAAAAAAATGGTATCATCTTTATAATGAAGCTATGACAAAGCCAAATGTAAATATGTCATCTATTTAAGGGTGCTTTGACAAGTAATAAAAAAATATGTCAGCTATATAATGGAGATATAACAAGTACCAATTAAAAGATGTTCTCTATATAACGTAGCTATAAAAAGATGTCATCTAAATAAAAGAGTTATGACAAAGCCTAATAACAATGTCATTTATATATGGGTGCTATGAAAGGCCTAAAGAAAGGCTCTCATCTATATAATGGTGTTATGATAAGGTCTAATAAAATATGTCATCTATATATTAGTGCTATAATAAGACCAAATAAAAGATGCCCTCAGTATAATGATGCTATGACAAGGTCTAATATAAAGGAGTCATCTATTTAATGTGCTATGGCAAGGCCTAATAAAAAGATGTCATCGATGTAACGATTCAATTTCAACGGAATAATATAAAGTTGTCATCTCTATAACGGTGAAATGACAGGGCGTGATATAAGATCTCACCTATATAACGGTGTAATGACAGGGTCCCATAAAAAATGTCATCTATATAACTGTGCTATTACAAGGCCAAATAAAAAGGTGTCATCTATCTAATGCTGCTATGACTAGGCTTGTAAAAAGATTTCACCTATATAATGAAGTTATGACAAAGCTAAATGTCAAGATGTCATCTATTTAAGAGTGCTTTGACAAGTAATAAAAAAGATGTCATCTGTATAACGTAGCTATAACTAATAGCAATAAAAATATGTCATCTATATAACGAATCTATAAAAAGATGTCATCTAAATGAAAGAGTTATGACAAAGCCTAATAAAAAATGCCATTTATATATGGGCGCTATGAAAGGGCTAAAGAAAGGTTCTGATTTATTAAATGGTGTTATGATAAGGTCTAATAAAGTATGTCATCTACATTATGGTGCTAAAATAAGGCAAATAAAAGATGCCATCAATATAACGGTGCTATGCAAGGGACAACTATAAAGAAGTCATCTATTTATTGGTGCTATGACAAGGCTTATAAAAAGATGTCATATATATAATGGTTCTATGACAAGGCCTAATAAAAAGATATAATCGATGTAACGATGCAATTACAAGGCATAATATATTTAAAGGTGAAATGACGGGGCGTGATACAAGATGTCATCTATATAATGGTGTAATGGCAAGGTCTAATAAAAGATGTCATCTATATAACAGTGCTAGGACAGGGCCTAATAAAAAGGTGTCATCTATCTAATGGTGCTATGACCAGGCTTATAAAAAGATGTCATCTATATAATGAAGCTATAACAAGGCCGAATGTAAAGATGTCATCTATATAAGGCTGCTTTGACAACCTATACAAAAAAGATGTCATCTATATAACGGTGCTATAACAAGTACCAATTAAAAGATGTCATCTATATAACGGATCTCTAAAAAAATGTCATCTAAATAAAAGAGTTATGACAAAGCCTAATAACAATGTCATCTATATCTGAGTGCTATGAAAGGCCTAAAGAAAGGTTCTCATCTATATAATGGTGTTATGATAAGGTCTAAAAAAATGTGTCATCTATATAATAGTGCTATAATAAGTCCAAATAAAAGATGCTGTCACTATAATGATGCTATGACAAGGTCTAATATAAAGGAGTCAACTATCTAATGGTGCTATGACAAGGCTTATAAAAAAATGTCGTCTATATAATAGTGCTATGAGAAGGCCTAATTAAAAGGGGTCATCAATGTAACGGAGCTATTACAAGGCATAATATGAAGTTGACAACTATATAAAGGTGCAATGAAAGAGCGTGACACAAAGATGTCATCTATATAACGGTGTAATGACAAGGTCTAATAAAAGATGTCATCTATATAACGGTGCTAGGAGAAAGTCTAATAAAAAGGTGTCATCTATCTAATGATGCTATGACAAGGCTTATAAAAAGATGTCATTTATATAATGAAGCTATGACAAGGCCGAATGTAAAGATGTCATCTATATAAGGCCGCTTTAACAAGCTATAAAAAAAAGATGTCATCTATATAACGGAGGTATACCAGTACTGATAAAGATGTCATCTATATAATGAAACTATGACAAGGCCAAATGTAAAGATGTCATCTATATAAGGCTGCTTTGACAAGCTATAAAAAAAGAAGTCATCTAAATAGTGGAGCTACAAAAAGATGTCATCTAAATAAAAGAGTTATGACAAAGCCTAATAACAAATGTCATCTATATATGGAGGTTATGAAAGGCCTACAGAAAGGATCTCATCTATATAATGGTGCTATGATAAGGTCTAATAAAATATGTCATCTATATAATAGTGCTATAACAAGGACAAATAAAAGATGCCATTAATATAACGGTGCTATGACAAGGCCTAATATAAAGGAGTCATCCATCTAATGGTGCTATGACAAGGCTTATAAAAAGATGTAATCGATGTAACGGTGCTATTACAAGGCATAATATAAAGTTTTCATCTATTTAAAGGTGAAATGACAGGGCATGATACAAAGATGTCATCTATATAATGAAGCTATGACAAGGCCGATTGTAAAGATGTGTTCTATATAAGGCTGCTTTGACAAGCTATACAAAAAGATGTCATCTACATAACGAAGCTATGACAAGGCTGAATGTAAATTTGTCATCTATATAAGGCTGCTTTGACAAGCTATGCAAAAAAGATGTCATCTCTATAACGGAGCTATAAAAAGATGTCATGTAAATAAAAGAGTTATGACAAAGCCTAATAATGTCATTTATATATGGGTGCTATGAAAGGTCTAAAGAAAGGTTCTCATCTTTATAATGGTGCTATGATAAGGCCTAATAAAATATGTCATCTATATAATAGTGCTATAACAAGGACAAATAAAAGATGCCATCAATATAATGGTGCTATGACACGGCCTAATATAAGGGAGTCATCTATCTAATGGTGCTATGACAAGGCTTATAAAAAGATGTCGTCTATATAATTGTGCTATGACAAAGATTATTAAAAAGATGTCATCGATGTAACGGTTCTATTACAAGGCATAATATAAAGTTGTCAATTATATAAAGGTGCAATGACAGAGCGTGACACAAAGATGTCATCTATATAACGGTGTAATGACAAGGTCTAAAAAAAGATGTCATCTATATAACGGTGCTAGGACAAGATCTAATAAAAAGGTGTCATTTATTTAATGGTGCTATGACAAGGCTTATAAAAAGATGTCATCTATATAATGAAGCTATGACAGGGCCGAATGTAAAGATGTCTTCTATATAAGGCTGCTTTGACAAGCTATACAAAAAAGATGTCATCTATATAACAAGTACCGATTAAAAGATTTCATCTATATAACGGAGCTATAAAAAGATGTCATCTAAATAAAAGAGTTATGACAAAGCCTAATAACAATGTCATCTATATATGGGAGCTATAAATGCCTAAAGAGAGGCTCTCATCTATATAATGGTGTTATGATAAGGTCTGATAAAATATGTCATCTATACATTAATGCTATAATAAGCCCAAATAAAAGATGCCATCAATATAATGATGCTATGACAAGGTCGAATATAAAGGAGTCATCTATCTAATGGTGCTATGACAAGGCTTATAAAAAAGATGTCATCTATTTAATGGTGCTATGGCAAGGCCTAATAAAAAGATGTTATTGATGTAACAATTCAATTACAATGGAATAATATAAAGATGTCATCTATACAAAGGTGAAATGACAGGGCGTGATATAAGATCTCATCTATATAAAGGTGTAATGACAAAGTCCAATAAAAGATGTCATCTATATAACTGTGCTATGACAAGGCCAAATAAAAAGGTGTCATCTATCTAATGGTGCTTTGACAAGGCTTGTAAAAAGATTTCATCTATATAATGAAGTTATGACAAGGCCAAATATAAAGATGTCATCTATTTAAGAGTGCTTTGACAAGTAATAAAAAAGATGTCATCTATATAACGTAGCTCTAACAAATAGCAATAAAAAGATGTCATCTATATAACGAATCTATAAAAAGATGTCATCTAACTGAAAGAGTTATGACAAAGCCTAAAAAAAATGCCATTTATATATGGGTGCTATGAAAGGCCTAAAGAAAGGTTCTCATTTATAAATAGGGGTTATGATAATGCCATCAATGTAACGGTGCTATGACAAGGCCTAATATAAAGGAGTAATCTATCCAATGGTGCTATGGCAAGGCTTAAAAAAAATGTCGTCTATATAATGGTGCTATAACAAGGCCTACTAAAAAGATGTAATGGTGCTTTTACAAGGCATAATATAAAGTTGTCAACTATATAAATGTGCAATGACAGAGCGTGACACAAAGATGTCCTCTATATTGGTGTAATGACAAGGTCTAATAAAAGATGGCATCTGTATAACGGTGCTAGGACAAGGTCTAATAAAAAGATGTCATCTATCTGATGATGCTATGACAAGGCTTATAAAAAGATGTCGTCTATATAATGGTGCTATGACAAGGATTAATAAAAAGATGTCATCGATGTAACGGTGCTATTACAAGGCATAATATAAAGTTTTCATCTATTTAAAGGTGAAATGACAGGGCGTGATACAAAGATGTCATCTATAAAATGGTGTAATGACAAGGTCTAATAAAAGATGTCATCTATGTACCAGTGCTATGACAAGGCCTAAAAAAATGGTATCATCTTTATAATGAAGCTATGACAAAGCCAAATGTAAATATGTCATCTATTTAAGGGTGCTTTGACAAGTAATAAAAAAAGATGTCAGCTATATAATGGAGATATAACAAGTACCAATTAAAAGATGTTCTCTATATAACGTAGCTATAAAAAGATGTCATCTAAATAAAAGAGTTATGACAAAGCCTAATAACAATGTCATTTATATATGGGTGCTATGAAAGGCCTAAAGAAAGGCTCTCATCTATATAATGGTGCTATGATAAGGTCTAATAAAATATGTCATCTATATATTAGTGCTATAATAAGACCAAATAAAAGATGCCCTCAGTATAATGATGCTATGACAAGGTCTAATATAAAGGAGTCATCTATTTAATGTGCTATGGCAAGGCCTAATAAAAAGATGTCATCGATGTAACGATTCAATTTCAACGGAATAATATAAAGTTGTCATCTCTATAACGGTGAAATGACAGGGCGTGATATAAGATCTCACCTATATAACGGTGTAATGACAGGGTCCCATAAAAAATGTCATCTATATAACTGTGCTATTACAAGGCCAAATAAAAAGGTGTCATCTATCTAATGCTGCTATGACTAGGCTTGTAAAAAGATTTCACCTATATAATGAAGTTATGACAAAGCTAAATGTCAAGATGTCATCTATTTAAGAGTGCTTTGACAAGTAATAAAAAAGATGTCATCTGTATAACGTAGCTATAACTAATAGCAATAAAAATATGTCATCTATATAACGAATCTATAAAAAGATGTAATCTAAATGAAAGAGTTATGACAAAGCCTAATAAAAAATGCCATTTATATATGGGCGCTATGAAAGGGCTAAAGAAAGGTTCTGATTTATTAAATGGTGTTATGATAAGGTCTAATAAAGTATGTCATCTACATTATGGTGCTAAAATAAGGCAAATAAAAGATGCCATCAATATAACGGTGCTATGCAAGGGACAACTATAAAGAAGTCATCTATTTATTGGTGCTATGACAAGGCTTATAAAAAGATGTCATATATATAATGGTTCTATGACAAGGCCTAATAAAAAGATATAATCGATGTAACGATGCAATTACAAGGCATAATATATTTAAAGGTGAAATGACGGGGCGTGATACAAGATGTCATCTATATAATGGTGTAATGACAAGGTCTAATAAAAGATGTCATCTATATAACAGTGCTAGGACAGGGCCTAATAAAAAGGTGTCATCTATCTAATGGTGCTATGACCAGGCTTATAAAAAGATGTCATCTATATAATGAAGCTATAACAAGGCCGAATGTAAAGATGTCATCTATATAAGGCTGCTTTGACAACCTATACAAAAAAGATGTCATCTATATAACGGTGCTATAACAAGTACCAATTAAAAGATGTCATCTATATAACGGATCTCTAAAAAAATGTCATCTAAATAAAAGAGTTATGACAAAGCCTAATAACAATGTCATCTATATCTGAGTGCTATGAAAGGCCTAAAGAAAGGTTCTCATCTATATAATGGTGTTATGATAAGGTCTAAAAAAATGTGTCATCTATATAATAGTGCTATAATAAGTCCAAATAAAAGATGCTGTCACTATAATGATGCTATGACAAGGTCTAATATAAAGGAGTCAACTATCTAATGGTGCTATGACAAGGCTTATAAAAAAATGTCGTCTATATAATAGTGCTATGAGAAGGCCTAATTAAAAGGGGTCATCAATGTAACGGAGCTATTACAAGGCATAATATGAAGTTGACAACTATATAAAGGTGCAATGAAAGAGCGTGACACAAAGATGTCATCTATATAACGGTGTAATGACAAGGTCTAATAAAAGATGTCATCTATATAACGGTGCTAGGAGAAAGTCTAATAAAAAGGTGTCATCTATCTAATGATGCTATGACAAGGCTTATAAAAAGATGTCATTTATATAATGAAGCTATGACAAGGCCGAATGTAAAGATGTCATCTATATAAGGCCGCGTTAACAAGCTATAAAAAAAAGATGTCATCTATATAACGGAGGTATACCAGTACTGATAAAGATGTCATCTATATAATGAAACTATGACAAGGCCAAATGTAAAGATGTCATCTATATAAGGCTGCTTTGACAAGCTATAAAAAAAGAAGTCATCTAAATAGTGGAGCTACAAAAAGATGTCATCTAAATAAAAGAGTTATGACAAAGCCTAATAACAAATGTCATCTATATATGGAGGTTATGAAAGGCCTACAGAAAGGATCTCATCTATATAATGGTGCTATGATAAGGTCTAATAAAATATGTCATCTATATAATAGTGCTATAACAAGGACAAATAAAAGATGCCATTAATATAACGGTGCTATGACAAGGCCTAATATAAAGGAGTCATCCATCTAATGGTGCTATGACAAGGCTTATAAAAAGATGTAATCGATGTAACGGTGCTATTACAAGGCATAATATAAAGTTTTCATCTATTTAAAGGTGAAATGACAGGGCATGATACAAAGATGTCATCTATATAATGAAGCTATGACAAGGCCGATTGTAAAGATGTGTTCTATATAAGGCTGCTTTGACAAGCTATACAAAAAGATGTCATCTACATAACGAAGCTATGACAAGGCTGAATGTAAATTTGTCATCTATATAAGGCTGCTTTGACAAGCTATGCAAAAAAGATGTCATCTCTATAACGGAGCTATAAAAAGATGTCATGTAAATAAAAGAGTTATGACAAAGCCTAATAATGTCATTTATATATGGGTGCTATGAAAGGTCTAAAGAAAGGTTCTCATCTTTATAATGGTGCTATGATAAGGCCTAATAAAATATGTCATCTATATAATAGTGCTATAACAAGGACAAATAAAAGATGCCATCAATATAATGGTGCTATGACACGGCCTAATATAAGGGAGTCATCTATCTAATGGTGCTATGACAAGGCTTATAAAAAGATGTCGTCTATATAATTGTGCTATGACAAAGATTATTAAAAAGATGTCATCGATGTAACGGTTCTATTACAAGGCATAATATAAAGTTGTCAATTATATAAAGGTGCAATGACAGAGCGTGACACAAAGATGTCATCTATATAACGGTGTAATGACAAGGTCTAAAAAAAGATGTCATCTATATAACGGTGCTAGGACAAGATCTAATAAAAAGGTGTCATTTATTTAATGGTGCTATGACAAGGCTTATAAAAAGATGTCATCTATATAATGAAGCTATGACAGGGCCGAATGTAAAGATGTCTTCTATATAAGGCTGCTTTGACAAGCTATACAAAAAAGATGTCATCTATATAACAAGTACCGATTAAAAGATTTCATCTATATCTATAAGAGTGGCCATGAAAAAATCATGCCTTCCTCCCATGAGGAGCACCAAGAGAAATGTACTGACAAACTATCTATGAAAACGTAATTTATTGACACAATATGAGATTAAAAAATACATAGATACACACAAACCACAGGACAATATAAAAACAAGTAACAAGTCCCTGTAAATGTCACTCCATATATAGTATCAAAAAGCCACAATTAGTGGACCTTAACAATAATAAGTAATGCTAATGCTCCCAGAAAATACTAAATACAATAGGACAAAAGATATAGAAAAATAAAGGCACTGGAGTCCGTCAGCGCAGGGACAGAACTGTCCCTGCACTCACCTACCCCAGTACCTGTGCCGGCACCACCTGCAATAACAAACAATGTGTTTTCCCTAATTCACCCCAAGTATCTAAATGGAAAAATGAAAAAACTATGAATAAGAAAAATACATAGCTAATCTTGAAACTAAATACACACACTAGAAAAGTGACAAAATGCACACAAACAAACCATAAGACATGTGAATGCAAAATAACTCCCCACAGTGAACATAAACAAATACCCACTGTAGATAATGTGGTGAAAAAATATATATAACCGCTAATAGATAATAATTAAAACCCTATCAACGTGTGGGCATAATCCATATCATGATACCAATGACCACGATGATGCAGCGTGTAAATGCATAATAAATGAAAAAATATATAAACTAATATATATACAAAAACTAAGTGCCTAGAATAAATAAAAAACACTAACAGTGTCACTAATATGTTCCCAAATGTAAAGAACCAATATATCCAGGTATTACATGTACCAAAGTAAATGAGACAACAGATGGTGTCAGCAAAGATACATCAAAATACTATCAAAACAATGAAAGTGGGAGACATAGCCAGCATCACGTCATATCAATACAGGGACCGCACACAAACCCGGCCACCCGCGCCCGCCGCCCCCATGCGGCTTCAGAAGGGTGATCTATATAACGGAGCTATAAAAAGATGTCATCTAAATAAAAGAGTTATGACAAAGCCTAATAACAATGTCATCTATATATGGGAGCTATAAATGCCTAAAGAGAGGCTCTCATCTATATAATGGTGTTATGATAAGGTCTGATAAAATATGTCATCTATACATTAATGCTATAATAAGCCCAAATAAAAGATGCCATCAATATAATGATGCTATGACAAGGTCGAATATAAAGGAGTCATCTATCTAATGGTGCTATGACAAGGCTTATAAAAAAGATGTCATCTATTTAATGGTGCTAAAGGCCTAATAAAAAGATGTTATTGATGTAACAATTCAATTACAATGGAATAATATAAAGATGTCATCTATACAAAGGTGAAATGACAGGGCGTGATATAAGATCTCATCTATAGAAAGGTGTAATGACAAAGTCCAATAAAAGATGTCATCTATATAACTGTGCTATGACAAGGCCAAATAAAAAGGTGTCATCTATCTAATGGTGCTTTGACAAGGCTTGTAAAAAGATTTCATCTATATAATGAAGTTATGACAAGGCCAAATATAAAGATGTCATCTATTTAAGAGTGCTTTGACAAGTAATAAAAAAGATGTCATCTATATAACGTAGCTCTAACAAATAGCAATAAAAAGATGTCATCTATATAACGAATCTATAAAAAGATGTCATCTAACTGAAAGAGTTATGACAAAGCCTAAAAAAAATGCCATTTATATATGGGTGCTATGAAAGGCCTAAAGAAAGGTTCTCATTTATAAATAGGGGTTATGATAATGCCATCAATGTAACGGTGCTATGACAAGGCCTAATATAAAGGAGTAATCTATCCAATGGTGCTATGGCAAGGCTTAAAAAAAAATGTCGTCTATATAATGGTGCTATAACAAGGCCTACTAAAAAGATGTAATGGTGCTTTTACAAGGCATAATATAAAGTTGTCAACTATATAAATGTGCAATGACAGAGCGTGACACAAAGATGTCCTCTATATTGGTGTAATGACAAGGTCTAATAAAAGATGGCATCTGTATAACGGTGCTAGGACAAGGTCTAATAAAAAGATGTCATCTATCTGATGATGCTATGACAAGGCTTATAAAAAGATGTCGTCTATATAATGGTGCTATGACAAGGATTAATAAAAAGATGTCATCGATGTAACGGTGCTATTACAAGGCATAATATAAAGTTTTCATCTATTTAAAGGTGAAATGACAGGGCGTGATACAAAGATGTCATCTATAAAATGGTGTAATGACAAGGTCTAATAAAAGATGTCATCTATGTACCAGTGCTATGACAAGGCCTAAAAAAATGGTATCATCTTTATAATGAAGCTATGACAAAGCCAAATGTAAATATGTCATCTATTTAAGGGTGCTTTGACAAGTAATAAAAAAAGATGTCAGCTATATAATGGAGATATAACAAGTACCAATTAAAAGATGTTCTCTATATAACGTAGCTATAAAAAGATGTCATCTAAATAAAAGAGTTATGACAAAGCCTAATAACAATGTCATTTATATATGGGTGCTATGAAAGGCCTAAAGAAAGGCTCTCATCTATATAATGGTGTTATGATAAGGTCTAATAAAATATGTCATCTATATATTAGTGCTATAATAAGACCAAATAAAAGATGCCCTCAGTATAATGATGCTATGACAAGGTCTAATATAAAGGAGTCATCTATTTAATGTGCTATGGCAAGGCCTAATAAAAAGATGTCATCGATGTAACGATTCAATTTCAACGGAATAATATAAAGTTGTCATCTCTATAACGGTGAAATGACAGGGCGTGATATAAGATCTCACCTATATAACGGTGTAATGACAGGGTCCCATAAAAAATGTCATCTATATAACTGTGCTATTACAAGGCCAAATAAAAAGGTGTCATCTATCTAATGCTGCTATGACTAGGCTTGTAAAAAGATTTCACCTATATAATGAAGTTATGACAAAGCTAAATGTCAAGATGTCATCTATTTAAGAGTGCTTTGACAAGTAATAAAAAAGATGTCATCTGTATAACGTAGCTATAACTAATAGCAATAAAAATATGTCATCTATATAACGAATCTATAAAAAGATGTAATCTAAATGAAAGAGTTATGACAAAGCCTAATAAAAAATGCCATTTATATATGGGCGCTATGAAAGGGCTAAAGAAAGGTTCTGATTTATTAAATGGTGTTATGATAAGGTCTAATAAAGTATGTCATCTACATTATGGTGCTAAAATAAGGCAAATAAAAGATGCCATCAATATAACGGTGCTATGCAAGGGACAACTATAAAGAAGTCATCTATTTATTGGTGCTATGACAAGGCTTATAAAAAGATGTCATATATATAATGGTTCTATGACAAGGCCTAATAAAAAGATATAATCGATGTAACGATGCAATTACAAGGCATAATATATTTAAAGGTGAAATGACGGGGCGTGATACAAGATGTCATCTATATAATGGTGTAATGACAAGGTCTAATAAAAGATGTCATCTATATAACAGTGCTAGGACAGGGCCTAATAAAAAGGTGTCATCTATCTAATGGTGCTATGACCAGGCTTATAAAAAGATGTCATCTATATAATGAAGCTATAACAAGGCCGAATGTAAAGATGTCATCTATATAAGGCTGCTTTGACAACCTATACAAAAAAGATGTCATCTATATAACGGTGCTATAACAAGTACCAATTAAAAGATGTCATCTATATAACGGATCTCTAAAAAAATGTCATCTAAATAAAAGAGTTATGACAAAGCCTAATAACAATGTCATCTATATCTGAGTGCTATGAAAGGCCTAAAGAAAGGTTCTCATCTATATAATGGTGTTATGATAAGGTCTAAAAAAATGTGTCATCTATATAATAGTGCTATAATAAGTCCAAATAAAAGATGCTGTCACTATAATGATGCTATGACAAGGTCTAATATAAAGGAGTCAACTATCTAATGGTGCTATGACAAGGCTTATAAAAAAATGTCGTCTATATAATAGTGCTATGAGAAGGCCTAATTAAAAGGGGTCATCAATGTAACGGAGCTATTACAAGGCATAATATGAAGTTGACAACTATATAAAGGTGCAATGAAAGAGCGTGACACAAAGATGTCATCTATATAACGGTGTAATGACAAGGTCTAATAAAAGATGTCATCTATATAACGGTGCTAGGAGAAAGTCTAATAAAAAGGTGTCATCTATCTAATGATGCTATGACAAGGCTTATAAAAAGATGTCATTTATATAATGAAGCTATGACAAGGCCGAATGTAAAGATGTCATCTATATAAGGCCGCGTTAACAAGCTATAAAAAAAAGATGTCATCTATATAACGGAGGTATACCAGTACTGATAAAGATGTCATCTATATAATGAAACTATGACAAGGCCAAATGTAAAGATGTCATCTATATAAGGCTGCTTTGACAAGCTATAAAAAAAGAAGTCATCTAAATAGTGGAGCTACAAAAAGATGTCATCTAAATAAAAGAGTTATGACAAAGCCTAATAACAAATGTCATCTATATATGGAGGTTATGAAAGGCCTACAGAAAGGATCTCATCTATATAATGGTGCTATGATAAGGTCTAATAAAATATGTCATCTATATAATAGTGCTATAACAAGGACAAATAAAAGATGCCATTAATATAACGGTGCTATGACAAGGCCTAATATAAAGGAGTCATCCATCTAATGGTGCTATGACAAGGCTTATAAAAAGATGTAATCGATGTAACGGTGCTATTACAAGGCATAATATAAAGTTTTCATCTATTTAAAGGTGAAATGACAGGGCATGATACAAAGATGTCATCTATATAATGAAGCTATGACAAGGCCGATTGTAAAGATGTGTTCTATATAAGGCTGCTTTGACAAGCTATACAAAAAGATGTCATCTACATAACGAAGCTATGACAAGGCTGAATGTAAATTTGTCATCTATATAAGGCTGCTTTGACAAGCTATGCAAAAAAGATGTCATCTCTATAACGGAGCTATAAAAAGATGTCATGTAAATAAAAGAGTTATGACAAAGCCTAATAATGTCATTTATATATGGGTGCTATGAAAGGTCTAAAGAAAGGTTCTCATCTTTATAATGGTGCTATGATAAGGCCTAATAAAATATGTCATCTATATAATAGTGCTATAACAAGGACAAATAAAAGATGCCATCAATATAATGGTGCTATGACACGGCCTAATATAAGGGAGTCATCTATCTAATGGTGCTATGACAAGGCTTATAAAAAGATGTCGTCTATATAATTGTGCTATGACAAAGATTATTAAAAAGATGTCATCGATGTAACGGTTCTATTACAAGGCATAATATAAAGTTGTCAATTATATAAAGGTGCAATGACAGAGCGTGACACAAAGATGTCATCTATATAACGGTGTAATGACAAGGTCTAAAAAAAGATGTCATCTATATAACGGTGCTAGGACAAGATCTAATAAAAAGGTGTCATTTATTTAATGGTGCTATGACAAGGCTTATAAAAAGATGTCATCTATATAATGAAGCTATGACAGGGCCGAATGTAAAGATGTCTTCTATATAAGGCTGCTTTGACAAGCTATACAAAAAAGATGTCATCTATATAACAAGTACCGATTAAAAGATTTCATCTATATCTATAAGAGTGGCCATGAAAAAATCATGCCTTCCTCCCATGAGGAGCACCAAGAGAAATGTACTGACAAACTATCTATGAAAACGTAATTTATTGACACAATATGAGATTAAAAAATACATAGATACACACAAACCACAGGACAATATAAAAACAAGTAACAAGTCCCTGTAAATGTCACTCCATATATAGTATCAAAAAGCCACAATTAGTGGACCTTAACAATAATAAGTAATGCTAATGCTCCCAGAAAATACTAAATACAATAGGACAAAAGATATAGAAAAATAAAGGCACTGGAGTCCGTCAGCGCAGGGACAGAACTGTCCCTGCACTCACCTACCCCAGTACCTGTGCCGGCACCACCTGCAATAACAAACAATGTGTTTTCCCTAATTCACCCCAAGTATCTAAATGGAAAAATGAAAAAACTATGAATAAGAAAAATACATAGCTAATCTTGAAACTAAATACACACACTAGAAAAGTGACAAAATGCACACAAACAAACCATAAGACATGTGAATGCAAAATAACTCCCCACAGTGAACATAAACAAATACCCACTGTAGATAATGTGGTGAAAAAATATATATAACCGCTAATAGATAATAATTAAAACCCTATCAACGTGTGGGCATAATCCATATCATGATACCAATGACCACGATGATGCAGCGTGTAAATGCATAATAAATGAAAAAATATATAAACTAATATATATACAAAAACTAAGTGCCTAGAATAAATAAAAAACACTAACAGTGTCACTAATATGTTCCCAAATGTAAAGAACCAATATATCCAGGTATTACATGTACCAAAGTAAATGAGACAACAGATGGTGTCAGCAAAGATACATCAAAATACTATCAAAACAATGAAAGTGGGAGACATAGCCAGCATCACGTCATATCAATACAGGGACCGCACACAAACCCGGCCACCCGCGCCCGCCGCCCCCATGCGGCTTCAGAAGGGTGATCTATATAACGGAGCTATAAAAAGATGTCATCTAAATAAAAGAGTTATGACAAAGCCTAATAACAATGTCATCTATATATGGGAGCTATAAATGCCTAAAGAGAGGCTCTCATCTATATAATGGTGTTATGATAAGGTCTGATAAAATATGTCATCTATACATTAATGCTATAATAAGCCCAAATAAAAGATGCCATCAATATAATGATGCTATGACAAGGTCGAATATAAAGGAGTCATCTATCTAATGGTGCTATGACAAGGCTTATAAAAAAGATGTCATCTATTTAATGGTGCTAAAGGCCTAATAAAAAGATGTTATTGATGTAACAATTCAATTACAATGGAATAATATAAAGATGTCATCTATACAAAGGTGAAATGACAGGGCGTGATATAAGATCTCATCTATAGAAAGGTGTAATGACAAAGTCCAATAAAAGATGTCATCTATATAACTGTGCTATGACAAGGCCAAATAAAAAGGTGTCATCTATCTAATGGTGCTTTGACAAGGCTTGTAAAAAGATTTCATCTATATAATGAAGTTATGACAAGGCCAAATATAAAGATGTCATCTATTTAAGAGTGCTTTGACAAGTAATAAAAAAGATGTCATCTATATAACGTAGCTCTAACAAATAGCAATAAAAAGATGTCATCTATATAACGAATCTATAAAAAGATGTCATCTAACTGAAAGAGTTATGACAAAGCCTAAAAAAAATGCCATTTATATATGGGTGCTATGAAAGGCCTAAAGAAAGGTTCTCATTTATAAATAGGGGTTATGATAATGCCATCAATGTAACGGTGCTATGACAAGGCCTAATATAAAGGAGTAATCTATCCAATGGTGCTATGGCAAGGCTTAAAAAAAAATGTCGTCTATATAATGGTGCTATAACAAGGCCTACTAAAAAGATGTAATGGTGCTTTTACAAGGCATAATATAAAGTTGTCAACTATATAAATGTGCAATGACAGAGCGTGACACAAAGATGTCCTCTATATTGGTGTAATGACAAGGTCTAATAAAAGATGGCATCTGTATAACGGTGCTAGGACAAGGTCTAATAAAAAGATGTCATCTATCTGATGATGCTATGACAAGGCTTATAAAAAGATGTCGTCTATATAATGGTGCTATGACAAGGCTTATAAAAAGATGTAATCGATGTAACGGTGCTATTACAAGGCATAATATAAAGTTTTCATCTATTTAAAGGTGAAATGACAGGGCATGATACAAAGATGTCATCTATATAATGAAGCTATGACAAGGCCGATTGTAAAGATGTCTTTTATATAAGGCTGCTTTGACAAGCTATACAAAAAGATGTCATCTACATAACGAAGCTATGACAAGGCTGAATGTAAATGTGTCATCTATATAAGGCTGCTTTGACAAGCTATGCAAAAAAGATGTCATCTATATAACGGACCTATAACAAGTACCAATTTCAAAGATGTCATCTCTATAACGGAGCTATAAAAAGATGTCATCTAAATAAAAGAGTTATGACAAAGCCTAATAATGTCATTTATATATGGGTGCTTTGAAAGGTCTAAAGAAAGGTTCTCATCTTTATAATGGTGCTATGATAAGGCCTAATAAAATATGTCATCTATATAATAGTGCTATAACAAGGACAAATAAAAGATGCCATCAATATAACGGTGCTATGACACGGCCTAATATAAGGGAGTCATCTATCTAATGGTGCTATGACAAGGCTTATAAAAAGATGTCGTCTATATAATGGTGCTATGACAAGGATTATTAAAAAGATGTCATCGATGTAACGGTGCTATTTCAAGGCATAATATAAAGTTGTCAATTATATAAAGGTGCAATGACAGAGCGTGACACAAAGATGTCATCTATATAACGGTGTAAATGACAAGGTCTAATAAAAGATGTCATCTATATAACAGTGCTAGGACAAGATCTAATAAAAAGGTGTCATTTTTTTAATGGTGCTATGACAAGGCCTCTAAAAAGATGTCATCTATATAATGACGCTATGACAAGGCCGAATGTAAAGATGTCATCTATATAAGGCTGCTTTGACAAGCTATACAAAAAAGATGTCATCTATATAACAAGTACCAATTAAAAGATGTCCTCTATATAACGTAGCTATAAAAAGATGTCATCTAAATAAAAGAGTTATGACAAAGCCTAATAACAATGTCATTTATATATGGGTGCTATGAAATGCCTAAAGAAAGGTTATTATCTATGTAATGGTGTTATGATAAGGTCTAATGAAAATGTCATCTATATTATGGTGCTAAAAAAAAGGCCAAATAAAAGATGCCATCAATATAATGGTGCTATGCAAGGGACTAATATAACGAAGTCATCTATCTAATGGTGCTATGACAGGGCCTAATATAATGGAGTCATCTATTTAATGGTGCTATGACAAGGCTTATAAAAAGATGTCATATACATATATATATATATATATATATATATATATATATTGGTATTATGACAAGGCCTAATAAAATGATATCATCGATGTAACAATGCAATTACAAGGCATAATATATATGAAGGTGCAATGACAGGCCGGATACAAAGATGTCATCTATATAATGGTGTAATGACAAGGTCTAATAAAAGATGTCATCTATATAACAGTGCTAGGACAAGGCCTAATAAAAAGGTGTCATCTATCTAATGGTGCTATGACCAGGCTTATAAAAAGATGTCATGTATATAATGAAGCTATAACAAGGCCGAATGTAAAGATGTCATCTATATAAGGCTGCTTTGACAAGCTATACAAAAAAGATGTCATCTATATAACGGTGCTATAACAAGTACCAATTAAAAGATGTCATCTATATAACGGATCTCTAAAAAGATGTCATCTAAATAAAAGAGTTATGACAAAGCCTAATAACAATGTCATCTTTATCTGAGTGCTATGAAAGGCCTAAAGAAAAGTTCTCATCTATATAATGGTGTTATGATAAGGTCTAAAAAAATTTGTCATCTATATAATAGTGCTATAATAAGTCCAAATAAAGGATGCTGTCATTATAATGATGCTATGACAAGGTCCAATATAAAGGAGTCAACTATCTAATGGTGCTATGACAAGGCTTAAAAAAAAATGTCGTCTATATAATAGTGCTATGACAAGGCCTAATTAAAAGGTGTCATCAATGTAACGGAGCTATTACAAGGCATAATATGAAGTTGACAACTATATAAAGGTGCAATGACAGAGCGTGACACAAAGATGTCATCTATATAACGGTGTAATGACAAGGTCTAATAAAAGACGTCATCTATATAACGGTGCTAGGACAAAGTCTAATAAAAAGGTGTAATCTATCTAATGATGCTATGACAAGGCTTATAAAAAGATGTCATCTATATAATGAAGCTATGACAAGGCCGAATGTAAAGATGTCATCTATATAAGGCCGCTTTGACAAGCTATAAAAAAAAGATGTCATCTATATAACGGAGGTATACCAGTACTGATAAAGATGTCATCTATATAATGAAGCTATGACAAGGCCAAATTTAAAGATGTCATCTATATAAGGCTGCTTTGACAAGCTATAAAAAAAGAAGTCATCTAAATAGTGGAGCTACAAAAAGATGTCATCTAAATAAAAGAGTTATGACAAAGCCTAATAACAAATGTCATCTATATATATGGAGGTTATGAAAGGCCTACAGAAAGGATCTCATCTATATAATGGTGCTATGATAAGGTCTAATAAAATATGTCATCTATATAATAGTGCTATAACAAGGACAAATAAAAGATGCCATTAATATAACAGTGCTATGACAAGGCCTAATATAAAGGAGTCATCTATCTAATGGTGCTATGACAAGGCTTATAAAAAGATGTCATCGATGTAACGGTGCTATTACAAGGCATAATATAAAGTTTTCATCTATTTAAAGGTGAAATGACAGGGCATGATACAAAGATGTCATCTATATAATGAAGCTATGACAAGGCCGATTGTAAAGATGTCTTCTATATAAGGCTGCTTTGACAAGCTATACAAAAAGATGTCATCTACATAACGAAGCTATGACAAGGCTGAATGTAAATGTGTCATCTATATAAGGCTGCTTTGACAAGCTATGCAAAAAAGATGTCATCTATATAACGGACCTATAACAAGTACCAATTTCAAAGATGTCATCTCTATAACGCAGCTATAAAAAGATGTCATCTAAATAAAAGAGTTATGACAAAGCCTAATAATGTCATTTATATATGGGTGCTTTGAAAGGTCTAAAGAAAGGTTTTCATCTTTATAATGGTGCTATGATAAGGCCTAATAAAATATGTCATCTATATAATAGTGCTATAACAAGGACAAATAAAAGATGCCATCAATATAACGGTGCTATGACACGGCCTAATATAAGGGAGTCATCTATCTAATGGTGCTATGACAAGGCTTATAAAAAGATGTCGTCTATATAATGGTGCTATGACAAGGATTATTAAAAAGATGTCATCGATGTAACGGTGCTATTTCAAGGCATAATATAAAGTTGTCAATTATATAAAGGTGCAATGACAGAGCGTGACACAAAGATGTCATCTATATAACGGTGTAGTGACAAGGTCTAATAAAAGATGTCATCTATATAACAGTGCTAGGACAAGATCTAATAAAAAGGTGTCATTTTTTTAATGGTGCTATGACAAGGCCTCTAAAAAGATGTCATCTATATAATGACGCTATGACAAGGCCGAATGTAAAGATGTCATCTATATAAGGCTGCTTTGACAAGCTATACAAAAAAGATGTCATCTATATAACAAGTACCAATTAAAAGATGTCCTCTATATAACGTAGCTATAAAAAGATGTCATCTAAATAAAAGAGTTATGACAAAGCCTAATAACAATGTCATTTATATATGGGTGCTATGAAATGCCTAAAGAAAGGTTATTATCTATGTAATGGTGTTATGATAAGGTCTAATGAAAATGTCATCTATATTATGGTGCTAAAAAAAGGCCAAATAAAAGATGCCATCAATATAATGGTGCTATGCAAGGGACTAATATAACTAAGTCATCTATCTAATGGTGCTATGACAGGGCCTAATATAATGGAGTCATCTATTTAATGGTGCTATGACAAGGCTTATAAAAAGATGTCATATATATATATATATATATATATATATAATATATATATATATTGGTATTATGACAAGGCCTAATAAAATGATATCATCGATGTAACAATGCAATTACAAGGCATAATATATATGAAGGTGCAATGACAGGCCGGATACAAAGATGTCATCTATATAATGGTGTAATGACAAGGTCTAATAAAAGATGTCATCTATATAACAGTGCTAGGACAAGGCCTAATAAAAAGGTGTCATCTATCTAATGGTGCTATGACCAGGCTTATAAAAAGATGTCATCTATATAATGAAGCTATAACAAGGCCGAATGTAAAGATGTCATCTATATAAGGCTGCTTTGACAAGCTATACAAAAAAGATGTCATCTATATAACGGTGCTATAACAAGTACCAATTAAAAGATGTCATCTATATAACGGATCTCTAAAAAGATGTCATCTAAATAAAAGAGTTATGACAAAGCCTAATAACAATGTCATCTTTATCTGAGTGCTATGAAAGGCCTAAAGAAAGGTTCTCATCTATATAATGGTGTTATGATAAGGTCTAAAAAAATTTGTCATCTATATAATAGTGCTATAATAAGTCCAAATAAAGGATGCTGTCATTATAATGATGCTATGACAAGGTCCAATATAAAGGAGTCAACTATCTAATGGTGCTATGACAAGGCTTAAAAAAAAATGTCGTCTATATAATAGTGCTATGACAAGGCCTAATTAAAAGGTGTCATCAATGTAACGGAGCTATTACAAGGCATAATATGAAGTTGACAACTATATAAAGGTGCAATGACAGAGCGTGACACAAAGATGTCATCTATATAACGGTGTAATGACAAGGTCTAATAAAAGACGTCATCTATATAACAGTGCTAGGACAAAGTCTAATAAAAAGGTGTAATCTATCTAATGATGCTATGACAAGGCTTATAAAAAGATGTCATCTATATAATGAAGCTATGACAAGGCCGAATGTAAAGATGTAATCTATATAAGGCCGCTTTGACAAGCTATAAAAAAAATATGTCATCTATATAACGGAGGTATACCAGTACTGATAAAGATGTCATCTATATAATGAAGCTATGACAAGGCCAAATTTAAAGATGTCATCTATATAAGGCTGCTTTGACAAGCTATAAAAAAAGAAGTCATCTAAATAGTGGAGCTACAAAAAGATGTCATCTAAATAAAAGAGTTATGACAAAGCCTAATAACAAATGTCATCTATATATATGGAGGTTATGAAAGGCCTACAGAAAGGATCTCATCTATATAATGGTGCTATGATAAGGTCTAATAAAATATGTCATCTATATAATAGTGCTATAACAAGGACAAATAAAAGATGCCATTAATATAACAGTGCTATGACAAGGCCTAATATAAAGGAGTCATCTATCTAATGGTGCTATGACAAGGCTTATAAAAAGATGTCATCGATGTAACGGTGCTATTACAAGGCATAATATAAAGTTTTCATCTATTTAAAGGTGAAATGACAGGGCATGATACAAAGATGTCATCTATATAATGAAGCTATGACAAGGCCGATTGTAAAGATGTCTTCTATATAAGGCTGCTTTGACAAGCTATACAAAAAGATGTCATCTACATAACAAAGCTATGACAAGGCTGAATGTAAATGTGTCATCTATATAAGGCTGCTTTGACAAGCTATGCAAAAAAGATGTCATCTATATAACGGACCTATAACAAGTACCAATTTCAAAGATGTCATCTCTATAACGCAGCTATAAAAAGATGTCATCTAAATAAAAGAGTTATGACAAAGCCTAATAATGTCATTTATATATGGGTGCTTTGAAAGGTCTAAAGAAAGGTTCTCATCTTTATAATGGTGCTATGATAAGGCCTAATAAAATATGTCATCTATATAATAGTGCTATAACAAGGACAAATAAAAGATGCCATCAATATAACGGTGCTATGACACGGCCTAATATAAGGGAGTCATCTATCTAATGGTGCTATGACAAGGCTTATAAAAAGATGTCGTCTATATAATGGTGCTATGACAAGGATTATTAAAAAGATGTCATCGATGTAACGGTGCTATTTCAAGGCATAATATAAAGTTGTCAATTATATAAAGGTGCAATGACAGAGCGTGACACAAAGATGTCATCTATATAACGGTGTAATGACAAGGTCTAATAAAAGATGTCATCTATATAACAGTGCTAGGACAAGATCTAATAAAAAGGTGTCATTTTTTTAATGGTGCTATGACAAGGCCTCTAAAAAGATGTCATCTATATAATGACGCTATGACAAGGCCGAATGTAAAGATGTCATCTATATAAGGCTGCTTTGACAAGCTATACAAAAAAGATGTCATCTATATAACAAGTACCAATTAAAAGATGTCCTCTATATAACGTAGCTATAAAAAGATGTCATCTAAATAAAAGAGTTATGACAAAGCCTAATAACAATGTCATTTATATATGGGTGCTATGAAATGCCTAAAGAAAGGTTATTATCTATGTAATGGTGTTATGATAAGGTCTAATGAAAATGTCATCTATATTATGGTGCTAAAAAAAAGGCCAAATAAAAGATGCCATCAATATAATGGTGCTATGCAAGGGACTAATATAACGAAGTCATCTATCTAATGGTGCTATGACAGGGCCTAATATAATGGAGTCATCTATTTAATGGTGCTATGACAAGGCTTATAAAAAGATGTCATATACATATATATATATATATATATATATATTGGTATTATGACAAGGCCTAATAAAATGATATCATCGATGTAACAATGCAATTACAAGGCATAATATATATGAAGGTGCAATGACAGGCCGGATACAAAGATGTCATCTATATAATGGTGTAATGACAAGGTCTAATAAAAGATGTCATCTATATAACAGTGCTAGGACAAGGCCTAATAAAAAGGTGTCATCTATCTAATGGTGCTATGACCAGGCTTATAAAAAGATGTCATGTATATAATGAAGCTATAACAAGGCCGAATGTAAAGATGTCATCTATATAAGGCTGCTTTGACAAGCTATACAAAAAAGATGTCATCTATATAACGGTGCTATAACAAGTACCAATTAAAAGATGTCATCTATATAACGGATCTCTAAAAAGATGTCATCTAAATAAAAGAGTTATGACAAAGCCTAATAACAATGTCATCTTTATCTGAGTGCTATGAAAGGCCTAAAGAAAAGTTCTCATCTATATAATGGTGTTATGATAAGGTCTAAAAAAATTTGTCATCTATATAATAGTGCTATAATAAGTCCAAATAAAGGATGCTGTCATTATAATGATGCTATGACAAGGTCCAATATAAAGGAGTCAACTATCTAATGGTGCTATGACAAGGCTTAAAAAAAAATGTCGTCTATATAATAGTGCTATGACAAGGCCTAATTAAAAGGTGTCATCAATGTAACGGAGCTATTACAAGGCATAATATGAAGTTGACAACTATATAAAGGTGCAATGACAGAGCGTGACACAAAGATGTCATCTATATAACGGTGTAATGACAAGGTCTAATAAAAGACGTCATCTATATAACGGTGCTAGGACAAAGTCTAATAAAAAGGTGTAATCTATCTAATGATGCTATGACAAGGCTTATAAAAAGATGTCATCTATATAATGAAGCTATGACAAGGCCGAATGTAAAGATGTCATCTATATAAGGCCGCTTTGACAAGCTATAAAAAAAAGATGTCATCTATATAACGGAGGTATACCAGTACTGATAAAGATGTCATCTATATAATGAAGCTATGACAAGGCCAAATTTAAAGATGTCATCTATATAAGGCTGCTTTGACAAGCTATAAAAAAAGAAGTCATCTAAATAGTGGAGCTACAAAAAGATGTCATCTAAATAAAAGAGTTATGACAAAGCCTAATAACAAATGTCATCTATATATATGGAGGTTATGAAAGGCCTACAGAAAGGATCTCATCTATATAATGGTGCTATGATAAGGTCTAATAAAATATGTCATCTATATAATAGTGCTATAACAAGGACAAATAAAAGATGCCATTAATATAACAGTGCTATGACAAGGCCTAATATAAAGGAGTCATCTATCTAATGGTGCTATGACAAGGCTTATAAAAAGATGTCATCGATGTAACGGTGCTATTACAAGGCATAATATAAAGTTTTCATCTATTTAAAGGTGAAATGACAGGGCATGATACAAAGATGTCATCTATATAATGAAGCTATGACAAGGCCGATTGTAAAGATGTCTTCTATATAAGGCTGCTTTGACAAGCTATACAAAAAGATGTCATCTACATAACGAAGCTATGACAAGGCTGAATGTAAATGTGTCATCTATATAAGGCTGCTTTGACAAGCTATGCAAAAAAGATGTCATCTATATAACGGACCTATAACAAGTACCAATTTCAAAGATGTCATCTCTATAACGCAGCTATAAAAAGATGTCATCTAAATAAAAGAGTTATGACAAAGCCTAATAATGTCATTTATATATGGGTGCTTTGAAAGGTCTAAAGAAAGGTTTTCATCTTTATAATGGTGCTATGATAAGGCCTAATAAAATATGTCATCTATATAATAGTGTTATAACAAGGACAAATAAAAGATGCCATCAATATAACGGTGCTATGACACGGCCTAATATAAGGGAGTCATCTATCTAATGGTGCTATGACAAGGCTTATAAAAAGATGTCGTCTATATAATGGTGCTATGACAAGGATTATTAAAAAGATGTCATCGATGTAACGGTGCTATTTCAAGGCATAATATAAAGTTGTCAATTATATAAAGGTGCAATGACAGAGCGTGACACAAAGATGTCATCTATATAACGGTGTAGTGACAAGGTCTAATAAAAGATGTCATCTATATAACAGTGCTAGGACAAGATCTAATAAAAAGGTGTCATTTTTTTAATGGTGCTATGACAAGGCCTCTAAAAAGATGTCATCTATATAATGACGCTATGACAAGGCCGAATGTAAAGATGTCATCTATATAAGGCTGCTTTGACAAGCTATACAAAAAAGATGTCATCTATATAACAAGTACCAATTAAAAGATGTCCTCTATATAACGTAGCTATAAAAAGATGTCATCTAAATAAAAGAGTTATGACAAAGCCTAATAACAATGTCATTTATATATGGGTGCTATGAAATGCCTAAAGAAAGGTTATTATCTATGTAATGGTGTTATGATAAGGTCTAATGAAAATGTCATCTATATTATGGTGCTAAAAAAAGGCCAAATAAAAGATGCCATCAATATAATGGTGCTATGCAAGGGACTAATATAACTAAGTCATCTATCTAATGGTGCTATGACAGGGCCTAATATAATGGAGTCATCTATTTAATGGTGCTATGACAAGGCTTATAAAAAGATGTCATATATATATATATATATATATATATATATATATATATATATATGGTATTATGACAAGGCCTAATAAAATGATATCATCGATGTAACAATGCAATTACAAGGCATAATATATATGAAGGTGCAATGACAGGCCGGATACAAAGATGTCATCTATATAATGGTGTAATGACAAGGTCTAATAAAAGATGTCATCTATATAACAGTGCTAGGACAAGGCCTAATAAAAAGGTGTCATCTATCTAATGGTGCTATGACCAGGCTTATAAAAAGATGTCATCTATATAATGAAGCTATAACAAGGCCGAATGTAAAGATGTCATCTATATAAGGCTGCTTTGACAAGCTATACAAAAAAGATGTCATCTATATAACGGTGCTATAACAAGTACCAATTAAAAGATGTCATCTATATAACGGATCTCTAAAAAGATGTCATCTAAATAAAAGAGTTATGACAAAGCCTAATAACAATGTCATCTTTATCTGAGTGCTATGAAAGGCCTAAAGAAAGGTTCTCATCTATATAATGGTGTTATGATAAGGTCTAAAAAAATTTGTCATCTATATAATAGTGCTATAATAAGTCCAAATAAAGGATGCTGTCATTATAATGATGCTATGACAAGGTCCAATATAAAGGAGTCAACTATCTAATGGTGCTATGACAAGGCTTAAAAAAAAATGTCGTCTATATAATAGTGCTATGACAAGGCCTAATTAAAAGGTGTCATCAATGTAACGGAGCTATTACAAGGCATAATATGAAGTTGACAACTATATAAAGGTGCAATGACAGAGCGTGACACAAAGATGTCATCTATATAACGGTGTAATGACAAGGTCTAATAAAAGACGTCATCTATATAACAGTGCTAGGACAAAGTCTAATAAAAAGGTGTAATCTATCTAATGATGCTATGACAAGGCTTATAAAAAGATGTCATCTATATAATGAAGCTATGACAAGGCCGAATGTAAAGATGTCATCTATATAAGGCCGCTTTGACAAGCTATAAAAAAAAGATGTCATCTATATAACGGAGGTATACCAGTACTGATAAAGATGTCATCTATATAATGAAGCTATGACAAGGCCAAATTTAAAGATGTCATCTATATAAGGCTGCTTTGACAAGCTATAAAAAAAGAAGTCATCTAAATAGTGGAGCTACAAAAAGATGTCATCTAAATAAAAGAGTTATGACAAAGCCTAATAACAAATGTCATCTATATATATGGAGGTTATGAAAGGCCTACAGAAAGGATCTCATCTATATAATGGTGCTATGATAAGGTCTAATAAAATATGTCATCTATATAATAGTGCTATAACAAGGACAAATAAAAGATGCCATTAATATAACAGTGCTATGACAAGGCCTAATATAAAGGAGTCATCTATCTAATGGTGCTATGACAAGGCTTATAAAAAGATGTCATCGATGTAACGGTGCTATTACAAGGCATAATATAAAGTTTTCATCTATTTAAAGGTGAAATGACAGGGCATGATACAAAGATGTCATCTATATAATGAAGCTATGACAAGGCCGATTGTAAAGATGTCTTCTATATAAGGCTGCTTTGACAAGCTATACAAAAAGATGTCATCTACATAACAAAGCTATGACAAGGCTGAATGTAAATGTGTCATCTATATAAGGCTGCTTTGACAAGCTATGCAAAAAAGATGTCATCTATATAACGGACCTATAACAAGTACCAATTTCAAAGATGTCATCTCTATAACGCAGCTATAAAAAGATGTCATCTAAATAAAAGAGTTATGACAAAGCCTAATAATGTCATTTATAAATGGGTGCTTTGAAAGGTCTAAAGAAAGGTTCTCATCTTTATAATGGTGCTATGATAAGGCCTAATAAAATATGTCATCTATATAATAGTGCTATAACAAGGACAAATAAAAGATGCCATCAATATAACGGTGCTATGACACGGCCTAATATAAGGGAGTCATCTATCTAATGGTGCTATGACAAGGCTTATAAAAAGATGTCGTCTATATAATGGTGCTATGACAAGGATTATTAAAAAGATGTCATCGATGTAACGGTGCTATTTCAAGGCATAATATAAAGTTGTCAATTATATAAAGGTGCAATGACAGAGCGTGACACAAAGATGTCATCTATATAACGGTGTAATGACAAGGTCTAATAAAAGATGTCATCTATATAACAGTGCTAGGACAAGATCTAATAAAAAGGTGTCATTTTTTTAATGGTGCTATGACAAGGCCTCTAAAAAGATGTCATCTATATAATGACGCTATGACAAGGCCGAATGTAAAGATGTCATCTATATAAGGCTGCTTTGACAAGCTATACAAAAAAGATGTCATCTATATAACAAGTACCAATTAAAAGATGTCCTCTATATAACGTAGCTATAAAAAGATGTCATCTAAATAAAAGAGTTATGACAAAGCCTAATAACAATGTCATTTATATATGGGTGCTATGAAATGCCTAAAGAAAGGTTATTATCTATGTAATGGTGTTATGATAAGGTCTAATGAAAATGTCATCTATATTATGGTGCTAAAAAAAGGCCAAATAAAAGATGCCATCAATATAATGGTGCTATGCAAGGGACTAATATAACTAAGTCATCTATCTAATGGTGCTATGACAGGGCCTAATATAATGGAGTCATCTATTTAATGGTGCTATGACAAGGCTTATAAAAAGATGTCATATATATATATATATATATATATATATATATATATTGGTATTATGACAAGGCCTAATAAAATGATATCATCGATGTAACAATGCAATTACAAGGCATAATATATATGAAGGTGCAATGACAGGCCGGATACAAAGATGTCATCTATATAATGGTGTAATGACAAGGTCTAATAAAAGATGTCATCTATATAACAGTGCTAGGACAAGGCCTAATAAAAAGGTGTCATCTATCTAATGGTGCTATGACCAGGCTTATAAAAAGATGTCATGTATATAATGAAGCTATAACAAGGCCGAATGTAAAGATGTCATCTATATAAGGCTGCTTTGACAAGCTATACAAAAAAGATGTCATCTATATAACGGTGCTATAACAAGTACCAATTAAAAGATGTCATCTATATAACGGATCTCTAAAAAGATGTCATCTAAATAAAAGAGTTATGACAAAGCCTAATAACAATGTCATCTTTATCTGAGTGCTATGAAAGGCCTAAAGAAAGGTTCTCATCTATATAATGGTGTTATGATAAGGTCTAAAAAAATTTGTCATCTATATAATAGTGCTATAATAAGTCCAAATAAAGGATGCTGTCATTATAATGATGCTATGACAAGGTCCAATATAAAGGAGTCAACTATCTAATGGTGCTATGACAAGGCTTAAAAAAAAATGTCGTCTATATAATAGTGCTATGACAAGGCCTAATTAAAAAGTGTCATCAATGTAACGGAGCTATTACAAGGCATAATATGAAGTTGACAACTATATAAAGGTGCAATGACAGAGCGTGACACAAAGATGTCATCTATATAACGGTGTAATGACAAGGTCTAATAAAAGACGTCATCTATATAACAGTGCTAGGACAAAGTCTAATAAAAAGGTGTAATCTATCTAATGATGCTATGACAAGGCTTATAAAAAGATGTCATCTATATAATGAAGCTATGACAAGGCCGAATGTAAAGATGTCATCTATATAAGGCCGCTTTGACAAGCTATAAAAAAAAGATGTCATCTATATAACGGAGGTATACCAGTACTGATAAAGATGTCATCTATATAATGAAGCTATGACAAGGCCAAATTTAAAGATGTCATCTATATAAGGCTGCTTTGACAAGCTATAAAAAAAGAAGTCATCTAAATAGTGGAGCTACAAAAAGATGTCATCTAAATAAAAGAGTTATGACAAAGCCTAATAACAAATGTCATCTATATATATGGAGGTTATGAAAGGCCTACAGAAAGGATCTCATCTATATAATGGTGCTATGATAAGGTCTAATAAAATATGTCATCTATATAATAGTGCTATAACAAGGACAAATAAAAGATGCCATTAATATAACAGTGCTATGACAAGGCCTAATATAAAGGAGTCATCTATCTAATGGTGCTATGACAAGGCTTATAAAAAGATGTCATCGATGTAACGGTGCTATTACAAGGCATAATATAAAGTTTTCATCTATTTAAAGGTGAAATGACAGGGCATGATACAAAGATGTCATCTATATAATGAAGCTATGACAAGGCCGATTGTAAAGATGTCTTCTATATAAGGCTGCTTTGACAAGCTATACAAAAAGATGTCATCTACATAACGAAGCTATGACAAGGCTGAATGTAAATGTGTCATCTATATAAGGCTGCTTTGACAAGCTATGCAAAAAAGATGTCATCTATATAACGGACCTATAACAAGTACCAATTTCAAAGATGTCATCTCTATAACGCAGCTATAAAAAGATGTCATCTAAATAAAAGAGTTATGACAAAGCCTAATAATGTCATTTATATATGGGTGCTTTGAAAGGTCTAAAGAAAGGTTCTCATCTTTATAATGGTGCTATGATAAGGCCTAATAAAATATGTCATCTATATAATAGTGCTATAACAAGGACAAATAAAAGATGCCATCAATATAACGGTGCTATGACACGGCCTAATATAAGGGAGTCATCTATCTAATGGTGCTATGACAAGGCTTATAAAAAGATGTCGTCTATATAATGGTGCTATGACAAGGATTATTAAAAAGATGTCATCGATGTAACGGTGCTATTTCAAGGCATAATATAAAGTTGTCAATTATATAAAGGTGCAATGACAGAGCGTGACACAAAGATGTCATCTATATAACGGTGTAATGACAAGGTCTAATAAAAGATGTCATCTATATAACAGTGCTAGGACAAGATCTAATAAAAAGGTGTCATTTTTTTAATGGTGCTATGACAAGGCCTCTAAAAAGATGTCATCTATATAATGACGCTATGACAAGGCCGAATGTAAAGATGTCATCTATATAAGGCTGCTTTGACAAGCTATACAAAAAAGATGTCATCTATATAACAAGTACCAATTAAAAGATGTCCTCTATATAACGTAGCTATAAAAAGATGTCATCTAAATAAAAGAGTTATGACAAAGCCTAATAACAATGTCATTTATATATGGGTGCTATGAAATGCCTAAAGAAAGGTTATTATCTATGTAATGGTGTTATGATAAGGTCTAATGAAAATGTCATCTATATTATGGTGCTAAAAAAAGGCCAAATAAAAGATGCCATCAATATAATGGTGCTATGCAAGGGACTAATATAACTAAGTCATCTATCTAATGGTGCTATGACAGGGCCTAATATAATGGAGTCATCTATTTAATGGTGCTATGACAAGGCTTATAAAAAGATGTCATATATATATATATATATATATATATATATATATATATATATTGGTATTATGACAAGGCCTAATAAAATGATATCATCGATGTAACAATGCAATTACAAGGCATAATATATATGAAGGTGCAATGACAGGCCGGATACAAAGATGTCATCTATATAATGGTGTAATGACAAGGTCTAATAAAAGATGTCATCTATATAACAGTGCTAGGACAAGGCCTAATAAAAAGGTGTCATCTATCTAATGGTGCTATGACCAGGCTTATAAAAAGATGTCATGTATATAATGAAGCTATAACAAGGCCGAATGTAAAGATGTCATCTATATAAGGCTGCTTTGACAAGCTATACAAAAAAGATGTCATCTATATAACGGTGCTATAACAAGTACCAATTAAAAGATGTCATCTATATAACGGATCTCTAAAAAGATATCATCTAAATAAAAGAGTTATGACAAAGCCTAATAACAATGTCATCTTTATCTGAGTGCTATGAAAGGCCTAAAGAAAGGTTCTCATCTATATAATGGTGTTATGATAATGTCTAAAAAAATTTGTCATCTATATAATAGTGCTATAATAAGTCCAAATAAAGGATGCTGTCATTATAATGATGCTATGACAAGGTCCAATATAAAGGAGTCAACTATCTAATGGTGCTATGACAAGGCTTAAAAAAAAATGTCGTCTATATAATAGTGCTATGACAAGGCCTAATTAAAAGGTGTCATCAATGTAACGGAGCTATTACAAGGCATAATATGAAGTTGACAACTATATAAAGGTGCAATGACAGAGCGTGACACAAAGATGTCATCTATATAACGGTGTAATGACAAGGTCTAATAAAAGACGTCATCTATATAACGGTGCTAGGACAAAGTCTAATAAAAAGGTGTAATCTATCTAATGATGCTATGACAAGGCTTATAAAAAGATGTCATCTATATAATGAAGCTATGACAAGGCCGAATGTAAAGATGTCATCTATATAAGGCCGCTTTGACAAGCTATAAAAAAAAGATGTCATCTATATAACGGAGGTATACCAGTACTGATAAAGATGTCATCTATATAATGAAGCTATGACAAGGCCAAATTTAAAGATGTCATCTATATAAGGCTGCTTTGACAAGCTATAAAAAAAGAAGTCATCTAAATAGTGGAGCTACAAAAAGATGTCATCTAAATAAAAGAGTTATGACAAAGCCTAATAACAAATGTCATCTATATATATGGAGGTTATGAAAGGCCTACAGAAAGGATCTCATCTATATAATGGTGCTATGATAAGGTCTAATAAAATATGTCATCTATATAATAGTGCTATAACAAGGACAAATAAAAGATGCCATTAATATAACAGTGCTATGACAAGGCCTAATATAAAGGAGTCATCTATCTAATGGTGCTATGACAAGGCTTATAAAAAGATGTCATCGATGTAACGGTGCTATTACAAGGCATAATATAAAGTTTTCATCTATTTAAAGGTGAAATGACAGGGCATGATACAAAGATGTCATCTATATAATGAAGCTATGACAAGGCCGATTGTAAAGATGTCTTCTATATAAGGCTGCTTTGACAAGCTATACAAAAAGATGTCATCTACATAACGAAGCTATGACAAGGCTGAATGTAAATGTGTCATCTATATAAGGCTGCTTTGACAAGCTATGCAAAAAAGATGTCATCTATATAACGGACCTATAACAAGTACCAATTTCAAAGATGTCATCTCTATAACGCAGCTATAAAAATATGTCATCTAAATAAAAGAGTTATGACAAAGCCTAATAATGTCATTTATATATGGGTGCTTTGAAAGGTCTAAAGAAAGGTTCTCATCTTTATAATGGTGCTATGATAAGGCCTAATAAAATATGTCATCTATATAATAGTGCTATAACAAGGACAAATAAAAGATGCCATCAATATAACGGTGCTATGACACGGCCTAATATAAGGGAGTCATCTATCTAATGGTGCTATGACAAGGCTTATAAAAAGATGTCGTCTATATAATGGTGCTATGACAAGGATTATTAAAAAGATGTCATCGATGTAACGGTGCTATTTCAAGGCATAATATAAAGTTGTCAATTATATAAAGGTGCAATGACAGAGCGTGACACAAAGATGTCATCTATATAACGGTGTAATGACAAGGTCTAATAAAAGATGTCATCTATATAACAGTGCTAGGACAAGATCTAATAAAAAGGTGTCATTTTTTTAATGGTGCTATGACAAGGCCTCTAAAAAGATGTCATCTATATAATGACGCTATGACAAGGCCGAATGTAAAGATGTCATCTATATAAGGCTGCTTTGACAAGCTATACAAAAAAGATGTCATCTATATAACAAGTACCAATTAAAAGATGTCCTCTATATAACGTAGCTATAAAAAGATGTCATCTAAATAAAAGAGTTATGACAAAGCCTAATAACAATGTCATTTATATATGGGTGCTATGAAATGCCTAAAGAAAGGTTATTATCTATGTAATGGTGTTATGATAAGGTCTAATGAAAATGTCATCTATATTATGGTGCTAAAAAAAGGCCAAATAAAAGATGCCATCAATATAATGGTGCTATGCAAGGGACTAATATAACTAAGTCATCTATCTAATGGTGCTATGACAGGGCCTAATATAATGGAGTCATCTATTTAATGGTGCTATGACAAGGCTTATAAAAAGATGTCATATATATATATATATATATATATATATATATATATATATATATATATTGGTATTATGACAAGGCCTAATAAAATGATATCATCGATGTAACAATGCAATTACAAGGCATAATATATATGAAGGTGCAATGACAGGCCGGATACAAAGATGTCATCTATATAATGGTGTAATGACAAGGTCTAATAAAAGATGTCATCTATATAACAGTGCTAGGACAAGGCCTAATAAAAAGGTGTCATCTATCTAATGGTGCTATGACCAGGCTTATAAAAAGATGTCATGTATATAATGAAGCTATAACAAGGCCGAATGTAAAGATGTCATCTATATAAGGCTGCTTTGACAAGCTATACAAAAAAGATGTCATCTATATAACGGTGCTATAACAAGTACCAATTAAAAGATGTCATCTATATAACGGATCTCTAAAAAGATATCATCTAAATAAAAGAGTTATGACAAAGCCTAATAACAATGTCATCTTTATCTGAGTGCTATGAAAGGCCTAAAGAAAGGTTCTCATCTATATAATGGTGTTATGATAATGTCTAAAAAAATTTGTCATCTATATAATAGTGCTATAATAAGTCCAAATAAAGGATGCTGTCATTATAATGATGCTATGACAAGGTCCAATATAAAGGAGTCAACTATCTAATGGTGCTATGACAAGGCTTAAAAAAAAATGTCGTCTATATAATAGTGCTATGACAAGGCCTAATTAAAAGGTGTCATCAATGTAACGGAGCTATTACAAGGCATAATATGAAGTTGACAACTATATAAAGGTGCAATGACAGAGCGTGACACAAAGATGTCATCTATATAACGGTGTAATGACAAGGTCTAATAAAAGACGTCATCTATATAACGGTGCTAGGACAAAGTCTAATAAAAAGGTGTAATCTATCTAATGATGCTATGACAAGGCTTATAAAAAGATGTCATCTATATAATGAAGCTATGACAAGGCCGAATGTAAAGATGTCATCTATATAAGGCCGCTTTGACAAGCTATAAAAAAAAGATGTCATCTATATAACGGAGGTATACCAGTACTGATAAAGATGTCATCTATATAATGAAGCTATGACAAGGCCAAATTTAAAGATGTCATCTATATAAGGCTGCTTTGACAAGCTATAAAAAAAGAAGTCATCTAAATAGTGGAGCTACAAAAAGATGTCATCTAAATAAAAGAGTTATGACAAAGCCTAATAACAAATGTCATCTATATATATGGAGGTTATGAAAGGCCTACAGAAAGGATCTCATCTATATAATGGTGCTATGATAAGGTCTAATAAAATATGTCATCTATATAATAGTGCTATAACAAGGACAAATAAAAGATGCCATTAATATAACAGTGCTATGACAAGGCCTAATATAAAGGAGTCATCTATCTAATGGTGCTATGACAAGGCTTATAAAAAGATGTCATCGATGTAACGGTGCTATTACAAGGCATAATATAAAGTTTTCATCTATTTAAAGGTGAAATGACAGGGCATGATACAAAGATGTCATCTATATAATGAAGCTATGACAAGGCCGATTGTAAAGATGTCTTCTATATAAGGCTGCTTTGACAAGCTATACAAAAAGATGTCATCTACATAACGAAGCTATGACAAGGCTGAATGTAAATGTGTCATCTATATAAGGCTGCTTTGACAAGCTATGCAAAAAAGATGTCATCTATATAACGGACCTATAACAAGTACCAATTTCAAAGATGTCATCTCTATAACGGAGCTATAAAAAGATGTCATCTAAATAAAAGAGTTATGACAAAGCCTAATAATGTCATTTATATATGGGTGCTTTGAAAGGTCTAAAGAAAGGTTCTCATCTTTATAATGGTGCTATGATAAGGCCTAATAAAATATGTCATCTATATAATAGTGCTATAACAAGGACAAATAAAAGATGCCATCAATATAACGGTGCTATGACACGGCCTAATATAAGGGAGTCATCTATCTAATGGTGCTATGACAAGGCTTATAAAAAGATGTCGTCTATATAATGGTGCTATGACAAGGATTATTAAAAAGATGTCATCGATGTAACGGTGCTATTTCAAGGCATAATATAAAGTTGTCAATTATATAAAGGTGCAATGACAGAGCGTGACACAAAGATGTCATCTATATAACGGTGTAATGACAAGGTCTAATAAAAGATGTCATCTATATAACAGTGCTAGGACAAGATCTAATAAAAAGGTGTCATTTTTTTAATGGTGCTATGACAAGGCCTCTAAAAAGATGTCATCTATATAATGACGCTATGACAAGGCCGAATGTAAAGATGTCATCTATATAAGGCTGCTTTGACAAGCTATACAAAAAAGATGTCATCTATATAACAAGTACCAATTAAAAGATGTCCTCTATATATAACGTAGCTATAAAAAGATGTCATCTAAATAAAAGAGTTATGACAAAGCCTAATAACAATGTCATTTATATATGGGTGCTATGAAATGCCTAAAGAAAGGTTATTATCTATGTAATGGTGTTATGATAAGGTCTAATGAAAATGTCATCTATATTATGGTGCTAAAAAAAGGCCAAATAAAAGATTCCATCAATATAATGGTGCTATGCAAGGGACTAATATAACTAAGTCATCTATCTAATGGTGCTATGACAGGGCCTAATATAATGGAGTCATCTATTTAATGGTGCTATGACAAGGCTTATAAAAAGATGTCATATATATATATATATATATATATATATATATATATTGGTATTATGACAAGGCCTAATAAAATGATATCATCGATGTAACAATGCAATTACAAGGCATAATATATATGAAGGTGCAATGACAGGCCGGATACAAAGATGTCATCTATATAATGGTGTAATGACAAGGTCTAATAAAAGATGTCATCTATATAACAGTGCTAGGACAAGGCCTAATAAAAAGGTGTCATCTATCTAATGGTGCTATGACCAGGCTTATAAAAAGATGTCATGTATATAATGAAGCTATAACAAGGCCGAATGTAAAGATGTCATCTATATAAGGCTGCTTTGACAAGCTATACAAAAAAGATGTCATCTATATAACGGTGCTATAACAAGTACCAATTAAAAGATGTCATCTATATAACGGATCTCTAAAAAGATGTCATCTAAATAAAAGAGTTATGACAAAGCCTAATAACAATGTCATCTTTATCTGAGTGCTATGAAAGGCCTAAAGAAAGGTTCTCATCTATATAATGGTGTTATGATAAGGTCTAAAAAAATTTGTCATCTATATAATAGTGCTATAATAAGTCCAAATAAAGGATGCTGTCATTATAATGATGCTATGACAAGGTCCAATATAAAGGAGTCAACTATCTAATGGTGCTATGACAAGGCTTAAAAAAAAATGTTGTCTATATAATAGTGCTATGACAAGGCCTAGTTAAAAGGTGTCATCAATGTAACGGAGCTATTACAAGGCATAATATGAAGTTGACAACTATATAAAGGTGCAATGACAGAGCGTGACACAAAGATGTCATCTATATAACGGTGTAATGACAAGGTCTAATAAAAGACGTCATCTATATAACGGTGCTAGGACAAAGTCTAATAAAAAGGTGTAATCTATCTAATGATGCTATGACAAGGCTTATAAAAAGATGTCATCTATATAATGAAGCTATGACAAGGCCGAATGTAAAGATGTCATCTATATAAGGCCGCTTTGACAAGCTATAAAAAAAAGATGTCATCTATATAATGGAGGTATACCAGTACTGATAAAGATGTCATCTATATAATGAAGCTATGACAAGGCCAAATGTAAAGATGTCATCTATATAAGGCTGCTTTGACAAGCTATAAAAAAAGAAGTCATCTAAATAGTGGAGCTACAAAAAGATGTCATCTAAATAAAAGAGTTATGACAAAGCCTAATAACAAATGTCATCTATATATATGGAGGGCCTACAGAAAGGATCTCATCTATATAATGGTGCTATGATAAGGTCTAATAAAATATGTCATCTATATAATAGTGCTATAACAAGGACAAATAAAAGATGCCATTAATATAACAGTGCTATGACAAGACCTAATATAAAGGAGTCATCTATCTAATGGTGCTATGACAAGGCTTATAAAAAGATGTCATCGATGTAACGGTGCTATTACAAGGCATAATATAAAGTTTTCATCTATTTAAAGGTGAAATGACAGGGCATGATACAAAGATGTCATCTATATAATGAAGCTATGACAAGGCCGATTGTAAAGATGTCTTCTATATAAGGCTGCTTTGACAAGCTATACAAAAAGATGTCATCTACATAACGAAGCTATGACAAGGCTGAATGTAAATGTGTCATCTATATAAGGCTGCTTTGACAAGCTATGCAAAAAAGATGTCATCTATATAACGGACCTATAACAAGTACCAATTTCAAAGATGTCATCTCTATAACGGAGCTATAAAAAGATGTCATCTAAATAAAAGAGTTATGACAAAGCCTAATAATGTCATTTATATATGGGTGCTTTGAAAGGTCTAAAGAAAGGTTCTCATCTTTATAATGGTGCTATGATAAGGCCTAATAAAATATGTCATCTATATAATAGTGCTATAACAAGGACAAATAAAAGATGCCATCAATATAACGGTGCTATGACACGGCCTAATATAAGGGAGTCATCTATCTAATAGTGCTATGACAAGGCTTATAAAAAGATGTCGTCTATATAATGGTGCTATGACAAGGATTATTAAAAAGATGTCATCGATGTAACGGTGCTATTTCAAGGCATAATATAAAGTTGTCAATTATATAAAGGTGCAATGACAGAGCGTGACACAAAGATGTCATCTATATAACGGTGTAATGACAAGGTCTAATAAAAGATGTCATCTATATAACAGTGCTAGGACAAGATCTAATAAAAAGGTGTCATTTTTTTAATGGTGCTATGACAAGGCCTCTAAAAAGATGTCATCTATATAATGACGCTATGACAAGGCCGAATGTAAAGATGTCATCTATATAAGGCTGCTTTGACAAGCTATACAAAAAAGATGTCATCTATATAACAAGTACCAATTAAAAGATGTCCTCTATATAACGTAGCTATAAAAAGATGTCATCTAAATAAAAGAGTTATGACAAAGCCTAATAACAATGTCATTTATATATGGGTGCTATGAAATGCCTAAAGAAAGGTTATTATCTATGTAATGGTGTTATGATAAGGTCTAATGAAAATGTCATCTATATTATGGTGCTAAAAAAAGGCCAAATAAAAGATGCCATCAATATAATGGTGCTATGCAAGGGACTAATATAACGAAGTCATCTATCTAATGGTGCTATGACAGGGCCTAATATAATGGAGTCATCTATTTAATGGTGCTATGACAAGGCTTATAAAAAGATGTCATATATATATATATATATATATATATATATATATATATATATATTGGTATTATGACAAGGCCTAATAAAATGATATCATCAATGTAACAATGCAATTACAAGGCATAATATATATGAAGGTGCAATGACAGGCCGGATACAAAGATGTCATCTATATAATGGTGTAATGACAAGGTCTAATAAAAGATGTCATCTATATAACAGTGCTAGGACAAGGCCAAATAAAAAGGTGTCATCTATCTAATGGTGCTATGACCAGGCTTATAAAAAGATGTAATCTATATAATGAAGCTATGACAAGGCCGAATGTAAAGATGTCATCTATATAAGGCTGCTTTGACAAGCTATACAAAAAAGATGTCATCTATATAACGGTGCTATAACAAGTACCAATTAAAAGATGTCATCTATATAACGGATCTCTAAAAAGATGTCATCTAAATAAAAGAGTTATGACAAAGCCTAATAACAATGTCATCTATATCTGAGTGCTATGAAAGGCCTAAAGAAAGGTTCTCATCTATATAATGGTGTTATGATAAGGTCTAAAAAAATTTGTCATCTATATAATAGTGCTATAATAAGTCCAAATAAAGGATGCTGTCATTATAATGATGCTATGACAAGGTCCAATATAAAGGAGTCAACTATCTAATGGTGCTATGACAAGGCTTAAAAAAAAATGTCGTCTATATAATAGTGCTATGACAAGGCCTAATTAAAAGGTGTCATCAATGTAACGGAGCTATTACAAGGCATAATATGAAGTTGACAACTATATAAAGGTGCAATGACAGAGCGTGACACAAAGATGTCATCTATATAACGGTGTAATGACAAGGTCTAATAAAAGACGTCATCTATATAACGGTGCTAGGACAAAGTCTAATAAAAAGGTGTAATCTATCTAATGATGCTATGACAAGGCTTATAAAAAGATGTCATCTATATAATGAAGCTATGACAAGGCCGAATGTAAAGATGTCATCTATATAAGGCCGCTTTGACAAGCTATAAAAAAAAGATGTCATCTATATAACGGAGGTATACCAGTACTGATAAAGATGTCATCTATATAATGAAGCTATGACAAGGCCAAATGTAAAGATGTCATCTATATAAGGCTGCTTTGACAAGCTATAAAAAAAGAAGTCATCTAAATAGTGGAGGTACAAAAAGATGTCATCTAAATAAAAGAGTTATGACAAAACCTAATAACAAATGTCATCTATATATATGGAGGTTATGAAAGGCCTACAGAAAGGATCTCATCTATATAATGGTGCTATGATAAGGTCTAATAAAATATGTCATCTATATAATAGTGCTATAACAAGGACAAATAAAAGATGCCATTAATATAACGGTGCTATGACAAGGCCTAATATAAAGGAGTCATCTATCTAATGGTGCTATGACAAGGCTTATAAAAAGATGTCATCGATGTAACGGTGCTATTACAAGGCATAATATAAAGTTTTCATCTATTTAAAGGTGAAATGACAGGGCATGATACAAAGATGTCATCTATATAATGAAGCTATGACAAGGCCGATTGTAAAGATGTCTTCTATATAAGGCTGCTTTGACAAGCTATACAAAAAGATGTCATCTACATAACGAAGCTATGACAAGGCTGAATGTAAATGTGTCATCTATATAAGGCTGCTTTGACAAGCTATGCAAAAAAGATGTCATCTATATAACGGACCTATAACAAGTACCAATTTCAAAGATGTCATCTCTATAACGGAGCTATAAAAAGATGTCATCTAAATAAAAGAGTTATGACAAAGCCTAATAATGTCATTTATATATGGGTGCTTTGAAAGGTCTAAAGAAAGGTTCTCATCTTTATAATGGTGCTATGATAAGGCCTAATAAAATATGTCATCTATATAATAGTGCTATAACAAGGACAAATAAAAGATGCCATCAATATAACGGTGCTATGACACGGCCTAATATAAGGGAGTCATCTATCTAATGGTGCTATGACAAGGCTTATAAAAAGATGTCGTCTATATAATGGTGCTATGACAAGGATTATTAAAAAGATGTCATCGATGTAACGGTGCTATTTCAAGGCATAATATAAAGTTGTCAATTATATAAAGGTGCAATGACAGAGCGTGACACAAAGATGTCATCTATATAACGGTGTAATGACAAGGTCTAATAAAAGATGTCATCTATATAACAGTGCTAGGACAAGATCTAATAAAAAGGTGTCATTTTTTTAATGGTGCTATGACAAGGCCTCTAAAAAGATGTCATCTATATAATGACGCTATGACAAGGCCGAATGTAAAGATGTCATCTATATAAGGCTGCTTTGACAAGCTATACAAAAAAGATGTCATCTATATAACAAATACCAATTAAAAGATGTCCTCTATATAACGTAGCTATAAAAAAATGTCATCTAAATAAAAGAGTTATGACAAAGCCTAATAACAATGTCATTTATATATGGGTGCTATGAAATGCCTAAAGAAAGGTTATTATCTATGTAATGGTGTTATGATAAGGTCTAATGAAAATGTCATCTATATTATGGTGCTAAAAAAAGGCCAAATAAAAGATGCCATCAATATAATGGTGCTATGCAAGGGACTAATATAACGAAGTCATCTATCTAATGGTGCTATGACAGGGCCTAATATAATGGAGTCATCTATTTAATGGTGCTATGACAAGGCTTATAAAAAGATGTCATATATATATATATATATATATATATATATATATATATATATATATATTGGTATTATGACAAGGCCTAATAAAATGATATCATCGATGTAACAATGCAATTACAAGGCATAATATATATGAAGGTGCAATGACAGGCCGGATACAAAGATGTCATCTATATAATGGTGTAATGACAAGGTCTAATAAAAGATGTCATCTATATAACAGTGCTAGGACAAGGCCTAATAAAAAGGTGTCATCTATCTAATGGTGCTATGACCAGGCTTATAAAAAGATGTCATCTATATAATGAAGCTATAACAAGGCCGAATGTAAAGATGTCATCTATATAAGGCTGCTTTGACAAGCTATACAAAAAAGATGTCATCTATATAACGGTGCTATAACAAGTACCAATTAAAAGATGTCATCTATATAACGGATCTCTAAAAAGATGTCATCTAAATAAAAGAGTTATGACAAAGCCTAATAACAATGTCATCTTTATCTGAGTGCTATGAAAGGCCTAAAGAAAGGTTCTCATCTATATAATGGTGTTATGATAAGGTCTAAAAAAATTTGTCATCTATATAATAGTGCTATAATAAGTCCAAATAAAGGATGCTGTCATTATAATGATGCTATGACAAGGTCCAATATAAAGGAGTCAACTATCTAATGGTGCTATGACAAGGCTTAAAAAAAATGTCGTCTATATAATAGTGCTATGACAAGGCCTAATTAAAAGGTGTCATCAATGTAACGGAGCTATTACAAGGCATAATATGAAGTTGACAACTATATAAAGGTGCAATGACAGAGTGTGACACAAAGATGTCATCTATATAACGGTGTAATGACAAGGTCTAATAAAAGACGTCATCTATATAACGGTGCTAGGACAAAGTCTAATAAAAAGGTGTAATCTATCTAATGATGCTATGACAAGGCTTATAAAAAGATGTCATCTATATAATGAAGCTATGACAAGGCCGAATGTAAAGATGTCATCTATATAAGGCCGCTTTGACAAGCTATAAAAAAAAGATGTCATCTATATAACGGAGGTATACCAGTACTGATAAAGATGTCATCTATATAATGAAGCTATGACAAGGCCAAATTTAAAGATGTCATCTATATAAGGCTGCTTTGACAAGCTATAAAAAAAGAAGTCATCTAAATAGTGGAGCTACAAAAAGATGTCATCTAAATAAAAGAGTTATGACAAAGCCTAATAACAAATGTCATCTATATATATGGAGGTTATGAAAGGCCTACAGAAAGGATCTCATCTATATAATGGTGCTATGATAAGGTCTAATAAAATATGTCATCTATATAATAGTGCTATAACAAGGACAAATAAAAGATGCCATTAATATAACAGTGCTATGACAAGGCCTAATATAAAGGAGTCATCTATCTAATGGTGCTATGACAAGGCTTATAAAAAGATGTCATCGATGTAACGGTGCTATTACAAGGCATAATATAAAGTTTTCATCTATTTAAAGGTGAAATGACAGGGCATGATACAAAGATGTCATCTATATAATGAAGCTATGACAAGGCCGATTGTAAAGATGTCTTCTATATAAGGCTGCTTTGACAAGCTATACAAAAAGATGTCATCTACATAACGAAGCTATGACAAGGCTGAATGTAAATGTGTCATCTATATAAGGCTGCTTTGACAAGCTATGCAAAAAAGATGTCATCTATATAACGGACCTATAACAAGTACCAATTTCAAAGATGTCATCTCTATAACGGAGCTATAAAAAGATGTCATCTAAATAAAAGAGTTATGACAAAGCCTAATAATGTCATTTATATATGGGTGCTTTGAAAGGTCTAAAGAAAGGTTCTCATCTTTATAATGGTGCTATGATAAGGCCTAATAAAATATGTCATCTATATAATAGTGCTATAACAAGGACAAATAAAAGATGCCATCAATATAACGGTGCTATGACACGGCCTAATATAAGGGAGTCATCTATCTAATGGTGCTATGACAAGGCTTATAAAAAGATGTCGTCTATATAATGGTGCTATGACAAGGATTATTAAAAAGATGTCATCGATGTAACGGTGCTATTTCAAGGCATAATATAAAGTTGTCAATTATATAAAGGTGCAATGACAGAGCGTGACACAAAGATGTCATCTATATAACGGTGTAATGACAAGGTCTAATAAAAGATGTCATCTATATAACAGTGCTAGGACAAGATCTAATAAAAAGGTGTCATTTTTTTAATGGTGCTATGACAAGGCCTCTAAAAAGATGTCATCTATATAATGACGCTATGACAAGGCCGAATGTAAAGATGTCATCTATATAAGGCTGCTTTGACAAGCTATACAAAAAAGATGTCATCTATATAACAAGTACCAATTAAAAGATGTCCTCTATATAACGTAGCTATAAAAAGATGTCATCTAAATAAAAGAGTTATGACAAAGCCTAATAACAATGTCATTTATATATGGGTGCTATGAAATGCCTAAAGAAAGGTTATTATCTATGTAATGGTGTTATGATAAGGTCTAATGAAAATGTCATCTATATTATGGTGCTAAAAAAAGGCCAAATAAAAGATGCCATCAATATAATGGTGCTATGCAAGGGACTAATATAACTAAGTCATCTATCTAATGGTGCTATGACAGGGCCTAATATAATGGAGTCATCTATTTAATGGTGCTATGACAAGGCTTATAAAAAGATGTCATATATATATATATATATATATATATATATATATATTGGTATTATGACAAGGCCTAATAAAATGATATCATCGATGTAACAATGCAATTACAAGGCATAATATATATGAAGGTGCAATGACAGGCCGGATACAAAGATGTCATCTATATAATGGTGTAATGACAAGGTCTAATAAAAGATGTCATCTATATAACAGTGCTAGGACAAGGCCTAATTAAAAGGTGTCATCTATCTAATGGTGCTATGACCAGGCTTATAAAAAGATGTCATCTATATAATGAAGCTATAACAAGGCCGAATGTAAAGATGTCATCTATATAAGGCTGCTTTGACAAGCTATACAAAAAAGATGTCATCTATATAACGGTGCTATAACAAGTACCAATTAAAAGATGTCATCTATATAACGGATCTCTAAAAAGATGTCATCTAAATAAAAGAGTTATGACAAAGCCTAATAACAATGTCATCTATATCTGAGTGCTATGAAAGGCCTAAAGAAAGGTTCTCATCTATATAATGGTGTTATGATAAGGTCTAAAAAAATTTGTCATCTATATAATAGTGCTATAATAAGTCCAAATAAAGGATGCTGTCATTATAATGATGCTATGACAAGGTCCAATATAAAGGAGTCAACTATCTAATGGTGCTATGACAAGGCTTAAAAAAAAATGTCGTCTATATAATAGTGCTATGACAAGGCCTAATTAAAAGGTGTCATCAATGTAACGGAGCTATTACAAGGCATAATATGAAGTTGACAACTATATAAAGGTGCAATGACAGAGCGTGACACAAAGATGTCATCTATATAACGGTGTAATGACAAGGTCTAATAAAAGACGTCATCTATATAACGGTGCTAGGACAAAGTCTAATAAAAAGGTGTAATCTATCTAATGATGCTATGACAAGGCTTATAAAAAGATGTCATCTATATAATGAAGCTATGACAAGGCCGAATGTAAAGATGTCATCTATATAAGGCCGCTTTGACAAGCTATAAAAAAAAGATGTCATCTATATAATGGAGGTATACCAGTACTGATAAAGATGTCATCTATATAATGAAGCTATGACAAGGCCAAATGTAAAGATGTCATCTATATAAGGCTGCTTTGACAAGCTATAAAAAAAGAAGTCATCTAAATAGTGGAGCTACAAAAAGATGTCATCTAAATAAAAGAGTTATGACAAAGCCTAATAACAAATGTCATCTATATATATGGAGGTTATGAAAGGCCTACAGAAAGGATCTCATCTATATAATGGTGCTATGATAAGGTCTAATAAAATATGTCATCTATATAATAGTGCTATAACAAGGACAAATAAAAGATGCCATTAATATAACAGTGCTATGACAAGACCTAATATAAAGGAGTCATCTATCTAATGGTGCTATGACAAGGCTTATAAAAAGATGTCATCGATGTAACGGTGCTATTACAAGGCATAATATAAAGTTTTCATCTATTTAAAGGTGAAATGACAGGGCATGATACAAAGATGTCATCTATATAATGAAGCTATGACAAGGCCGATTGTAAAGATGTCTTCTATATAAGGCTGCTTTGACAAGCTATACAAAAAGATGTCATCTACATAACGAAGCTATGACAAGGCTGAATGTAAATGTGTCATCTATATAAGGCTGCTTTGACAAGCTATGCAAAAAAGATGTCATCTATATAACGGACCTATAACAAGTACCAATTTCAAAGATGTCATCTCTATAACGGAGCTATAAAAAGATGTCATCTAAATAAAAGAGTTATGACAAAGCCTAATAATGTCATTTATATATGGGTGCTTTGAAAGGTCTAAAGAAAGGTTCTCATCTTTATAATGGTGCTATGATAAGGCCTAATAAAATATATCATCTATATAATAGTGCTATAACAAGGACAAATAAAAGATGCCATCAATATAACGGTGCTATGACACGGCCTAATATAAGGGAGTCATCTATCTAATGGTGCTATGACAAGGCTTATAAAAAGATGTCGTCTATATAATGGTGCTATGACAAGGATTATTAAAAAGATGTCATCGATGTAACGGTGCTATTTCAAGGCATAATATAAAGTTGTCAATTATATAAAGGTGCAATGACAGAGCGTGACACAAAGATGTCATCTATATAACGGTGTAATGACAAGGTCTAATAAAAGATGTCATCTATATAACAGTGCTAGGACAAGATCTAATAAAAAGGTGTCATTTTTTTAATGGTGCTATGACAAGGCCTCTAAAAAGATGTCATCTATATAATGACGCTATGACAAGGCCGAATGTAAAGATGTCATCTATATAAGGCTGCTTTGACAAGCTATACAAAAAAGATGTCATCTATATAACAAGTACCAATTAAAAGATGTCCTCTATATAACGTAGCTATAAAAAGATGTCATCTAAATAAAAGAGTTATGACAAAGCCTAATAACAATGTCATTTATATATGGGTGCTATGAAATGCCTAAAGAAAGGTTATTATCTATGTAATGGTGTTATGATAAGGTCTAATGAAAATGTCATCTATATTATGGTGCTAAAAAAAGGCCAAATAAAAGATGCCATCAATATAATGGTGCTATGCAAGGGACTAATATAACGAAGTCATCTATCTAATGGTGCTATGACAGGGCCTAATATAATGGAGTCATCTATTTAATGGTGCTATGACAAGGCTTATAAAAAGATGTCATATATATATATATATATATATATATATATTGGTATTATGACAAGGCCTAATAAAATGATATCATCGATGTAACAATGCAATTACAAGGCATAATATATATGAAGGTGCAATGACAGGCCGGATACAAAGATGTCATCTATATAATGGTGTAATGACAAGGTCTAATAAAAGATGTCATCTATATAACAGTGCTAGGACAAGGCCTAATAAAAAGGTGTCATCTATCTAATGGTGCTATGACCAGGCTTATAAAAAGATGTCATCTATATAATGAAGCTATAACAAGGCCGAATGTAAAGATGTCATCTATATAAGGCTGCTTTGACAAGCTATACAAAAAAGATGTCATCTATATAACGGTGCTATAACAAGTACCAATTAAAAGATGTCATCTATATAACGGATCTCTAAAAAGATGTCATCTAAATAAAAGAGTTATGACAAAGCCTAATAACAATGTCATCTATATCTGAGTGCTATGAAAGGCCTAAAGAAAGGTTCTCATCTATATAATGGCGTTATGATAAGGTCTAAAAAAATTTGTCATCTATATAATAGTGCTATAATAAGTCCAAATAAAGGATGCTGTCATTATAATGATGCTATGACAAGGTCCAATATAAAGGAGTCAACTATCTAATGGTGCTATGACAAGGCTTAAAAAAAAATGTCGTCTATATAATAGTGCTATGACAAGGCCTAATTAAAAGGTGTCATCAATGTAACGGAGCTATTACAAGGCATAATATGAAGTTGACAACTATATAAAGGTGCAATGACAGAGCGTGACACAAAGATGTCATCTATATAACGGTGTAATGACAAGGTCTAATAAAAGACGTCATCTATATAACGGTGCTAGGACAAAGTCTAATAAAAAGGTGTAATCTATCTAATGATGCTATGACAAGGCTTATAAAAAGATGTCATCTATATAATGAAGCTATGACAAGGCCGAATGTAAAGATGTCATCTATATAAGGCCGCTTTGACAAGCTATAAAAAAAAGATGTCATCTATATAATGGAGGTATACCAGTACTGATAAAGATGTCATCTATATAATGAAGCTATGACAAGGCCAAATGTAAAGATGTCATCTATATAAGGCTGCTTTGACAAGCTATAAAAAAAGAAGTCATCTAAATAGTGGAGCTACAAAAAGATGTCATCTAAATAAAAGAGTTATGACAAAGCCTAATAACAAATGTCATCTATATATATGGAGGTTATGAAAGGCCTACAGAAAGGATCTCATCTATATAATGGTGCTATGATAAGGTCTAATAAAATATGTCATCTATATAATAGTGCTATAACAAGGACAAATAAAAGATGCCATTAATATAACAGTGCTATGACAAGACCTAATATAAAGGAGTCATCTATCTAATGGTGCTATGACAAGGCTTATAAAAAGATGTCATCGATGTAACGGTGCTATTACAAGGCATAATATAAAGTTTTCATCTATTTAAAGGTGAAATGACAGGGCATGATACAAAGATGTCATCTATATAATGAAGCTATGACAAGGCCGATTGTAAAGATGTCTTCTATATAAGGCTGCTTTGACAAGCTATACAAAAAGATGTCATCTACATAACGAAGCTATGACAAGGCTGAATGTAAATGTGTCATCTATATAAGGCTGCTTTGACAAGCTATGCAAAAAAGATGTCATCTATATAACGGACCTATAACAAGTACCAATTTCAAAGATGTCATCTCTATAACGGAGCTATAAAAAGATGTCATCTAAATAAAAGAGTTATGACAAAGCCTAATAATGTCATTTATATATGGGTGCTTTGAAAGGTCTAAAGAAAGGTTCTCATCTTTATAATGGTGCTATGATAAGGCCTAATAAAATATGTCATCTATATAATAGTGCTATAACAAGGACAAATAAAAGATGCCATCAATATAACGGTGCTATGACACGGCCTAATATAAGGGAGTCATCTATCTAATGGTGCTATGACAAGGCTTATAAAAAGATGTCGTCTATATAATGGTGCTATGACAAGGATTATTAAAAAGATGTCATCGATGTAACGGTGCTATTTCAAGGCATAATATAAAGTTGTCAATTATATAAAGGTGCAATGACAGAGCGTGACACAAAGATGTCATCTATATAACGGTGTAATGACAAGGTCTAATAAAAGATGTCATCTATATAACAGTGCTAGGACAAGATCTAATAAAAAGGTGTCATTTTTTTAATGGTGCTATGACAATGCCTCTAAAAAGATGTCATCTATATAATGACGCTATGACAAGGCCGAATGTAAAGATGTCATCTATATAAGGCTGCTTTGCCAAGCTATACAAAAAAGATGTCATCTATATAACAAGTACCAATTAAAAGATGTCCTCTATATAACGTAGCTATAAAAAGATGTCATCTAAATAAAAGAGTTATGACAAAGCCTAATAACAATGTCATTTATATATGGGTGCTATGAAATGCCTAAAGAAAGGTTATTATCTATGTAATGGTGTTATGATAAGGTCTAATGAAAATGTCATCTATATTATGGTGCTAAAAAAAGGCCAAATAAAAGATGCCATCAATATAATGGTGCTATGCAAGGGACTAATATAACGAAGTCATCTATCTAATGGTGCTATGACAGGGCCTAATATAATGGAGTCATCTATTTAATGGTGCTATGACAAGGCTTATAAAAAGATGTCATATATATATATATATATATATATATATATATATATATATATTGGTATTATGACAAGGCCTAATAAAATGATATCATCGATGTAACAATGCAATTACAAGGCATAATATATATGAAGGTGCAATGACAGGCCGGATACAAAGATGTCATCTATATAATGGTGTAATGACAAGGTCTAATAAAAGATGTCATCTATATAACAGTGCTAGGACAAGGCCTAATAAAAAGGTGTCATCTATCTAATGGTGCTATGACCAGGCTTATAAAAAGATGTCATCTATATAATGAAGCTATAACAAGGCCGAATGTAAAGATGTCATCTATATAAGGCTGCTTTGACAAGCTATACAAAAAAGATGTCATCTATATAACGGTGCTATAACAAGTACCAATTAAAAGATGTCATCTATATAACGGATCTCTAAAAAGATGTCATCTAAATAAAAGAGTTATGACAAAGCCTAATAACAATGTCATCTATATCTGAGTGCTATGAAAGGCCTAAAGAAAGGTTCTCATCTATATAATGGCGTTATGATAAGGTCTAAAAAAATTTGTCATCTATATAATAGTGCTATAATAAGTCCAAATAAAGGATGCTGTCATTATAATGATGCTATGACAAGGTCCAATATAAAGGAGTCAACTATCTAATGGTGCTATGACAAGGCTTAAAAAAAAATGTTGTCTATATAATAGTGCTATGACAAGGCCTAATTAAAAGGTGTCATCAATGTAACGGAGCTATTACAAGGCATAATATGAAGTTGACAACTATATAAAGGTGCAATGACAGAGCGTGACACAAAGATGTCATCTATATAACGGTGTAATGACAAGGTCTAATAAAAGACGTCATCTATATAACGGTGCTAGGACAAAGTCTAATAAAAAGGTGTAATCTATCTAATGATGCTATGACAAGGCTTATAAAAAGATGTCATCTATATAATGAAGCTATGACAAGGCCGAATGTAAAGATGTCATCTATATAAGGCCGCTTTGACAAGCTATAAAAAAAAGATGTCATCTATATAATGGAGGTATACCAGTACTGATAAAGATGTCATCTATATAATGAAGCTATGACAAGGCCAAATGTAAAGATGTCATCTATATAAGGCTGCTTTGACAAGCTATAAAAAAAGAAGTCATCTAAATAGTGGAGCTACAAAAAGATGTCATCTAAATAAAAGAGTTATGACAAAGCCTAATAACAAATGTCATCTATATATATGGAGGTTATGAAAGGCCTACAGAAAGGATCTCATCTATATAATGGTGCTATGATAAGGTCTAATAAAATATGTCATCTATATAATAGTGCTATAACAAGGACAAATAAAAGATGCCATTAATATAACAGTGCTATGACAAGACCTAATATAAAGGAGTCATCTATCTAATGGTGCTATGACAAGGCTTATAAAAAGATGTCATCGATGTAACGGTGCTATTACAAGGCATAATATAAAGTTTTCATCTATTTAAAGGTGAAATGACAGGGCATGATACAAAGATGTCATCTATATAATGAAGCTATGACAAGGCCGATTGTAAAGATGTCTTCTATATAAGGCTGCTTTGACAAGCTATACAAAAAGATGTCATCTACATAACGAAGCTATGACAAGGCTGAATGTAAATGTGTCATCTATATAAGGCTGCTTTGACAAGCTATGCAAAAAAGATGTCATCTATATAACGGACCTATAACAAGTACCAATTTCAAAGATGTCATCTCTATAACGGAGCTATAAAAAGATGTCATCTAAATAAAAGAGTTATGACAAAGCCTAATAATGTCATTTATATATGGGTGCTTTGAAAGGTCTAAAGAAAGGTTCTCATCTTTATAATGGTGCTATGATAAGGCCTAATAAAATATGTCATCTATATAATAGTGCTATAACAAGGACAAATAAAAGATGCCATCAATATAACGGTGCTATGACACGGCCTAATATAAGGGAGTCATCTATCTAATGGTGCTATGACAAGGCTTATAAAAAGATGTCGTCTATATAATGGTGCTATGACAAGGATTATTAAAAAGATGTCATCGATGTAACGGTGCTATTTCAAGGCATAATATAAAGTTGTCAATTATATAAAGGTGCAATGACAGAGCGTGACACAAAGATGTCATCTATATAACGGTGTAATGACAAGGTCTAATAAAAGATGTCATCTATATAACAGTGCTAGGACAAGATCTAATAAAAAGGTGTCATTTTTTTAATGGTGCTATGACAAGGCCTCTAAAAAGATGTCATCTATATAATGACGCTATGACAAGGCCGAATGTAAAGATGTCATCTATATAAGGCTGCTTTGCCAAGCTATACAAAAAAGATGTCATCTATATAACAAGTACCAATTAAAAGATGTCCTCTATATAACGTAGCTATAAAAAGATGTCATCTAAATAAAAGAGTTATGACAAAGCCTAATAACAATGTCATTTATATATGGGTGCTATGAAATGCCTAAAGAAAGGTTATTATCTATGTAATGGTGTTATGATAAGGTCTAATGAAAATGTCATCTATATTATGGTGCTAAAAAAAGGCCAAATAAAAGATGCCATCAGTATAATGGTGCTATGCAAGGGACTAATATAACGAAGTCATCTATCTAATGGTGCTATGACAGGGCCTAATATAATGGAGTCATCTATTTAATGGTGCTATGACAAGGCTTATAAAAAGATGTCATATACATATATATATATATATATATATATATATATATATATTGGTATTATGACAAGGCCTAATAAAATGATATCATCGATGTAACAATGCAATTACAAGGCATAATATATATGAAGGTGCAATGACAGGCCGGATACAAAGATGTCATCTATATAATGGTGTAATGACAAGGTCTAATAAAAGATGTCATCTATATAACAGTGCTACGACAAGGCCTAATAAAAAGGTGTCATCTATCTAATGGTGCTATGACCAGGCTTATAAAAAGATGTCATGTATATAATGAAGCTATAACAAGGCCGAATGTAAAGATGTCATCTATATAAGGCTGCTTTGACAAGCTATACAAAAAAGATGTCATCTATATAACGGTGCTATAACAAGTACCAATTAAAAGATGTCATCTATATAACGGATCTCTAAAAAGATGTCATCTAAATAAAAGAGTTATGACAAAGCCTAATAACAATGTCATCTTTATCTGAGTGCTATGAAAGGCCTAAAGAAAGGTTCTCATCTATATAATGGTGTTATGATAAGGTCTAAAAAAATTTGTCATCTATATAATAGTGCTATAATAAGTCCAAATAAAGGATGCTGTCATTATAATGATGCTATGACAAGGTCCAATATAAAGGAGTCAACTATCTAATGGTGCTATGACAAGGCTTAAAAAAAAATGTCGTCTATATAATAGTGCTATGACAAGGCCTAATTAAAAGGTGTCATCAATGTAACGGAGCTATTACAAGGCATAATATGAAGTTGACAACTATATAAAGGTGCAATGACAGAGCGTGACACAAAGATGTCATCTATATAACGGTGTAATGACAAGGTCTAATAAAAGACGTCATCTATATAACGGTGCTAGGACAAAGTCTAATAAAAAGGTGTAATCTATCTAATGATGCTATGACAAGGCTTATAAAAAGATGTCATCTATATAATGAAGCTATGACAAGGCCGAATGTAAAGATGTCATCTATATAACGGAGGTATACCAGTACTGATAAAGATGTCATCTATATAATGAAGCTATGACAAGGCCAAATTTAAAGATGTCATCTATATAAGGCTGCTTTGACAAGCTATAAAAAAAGAAGTCATCTAAATAGTGGAGCTACAAAAAGATGTCATCTAAATAAAAGAGTTATGACAAAGCCTAATAACAAATGTCATCTATATATATGGAGGTTATGAAAGGCCTACAGAAAGGATCTCATCTATATAATGGTGCTATGATAAGGTCTAATAAAATATGTCATCTATATAATAGTGCTATAACAAGGACAAATAAAAGATGCCATTAATATAACAGTGCTATGACAAGGCCTAATATAAAGGAGTCATCTATCTAATGGTGCTATGACAAGGCTTATAAAAAGATGTCATCGATGTAACGGTGCTATTACAAGGCATAATATAAAGTTTTCATCTATTTAAAGGTGAAATGACAGGGCATGATACAAAGATGTCATCTATATAATGAAGCTATGACAAGGCCGATTGTAAAGATGTCTTCTATATAAGGCTGCTTTGACAAGCTATACAAAAAGATGTCATCTACATAACGAAGCTATGACAAGGCTGAATGTAAATGTGTCATCTATATAAGGCTGCTTTGACAAGCTATGCAAAAAAGATGTCATCTATATAACGGACCTATAACAAGTACCAATTTCAAAGATGTCATCTCTATAACGGAGCTATAAAAAGATGTCATCTAAATAAAAGAGTTATGACAAAGCCTAATAATGTCATTTATATATGGGTGCTTTGAAAGGTCTAAAGAAAGGTTCTCATCTTTATAATGGTGCTATGATAAGGCCTAATAAAATATGTCATCTATATAATAGTGCTATAACAAGGACAAATAAAAGATGCCATCAATATAACGGTGCTATGACACGGCCTAATATAAGGGAGTCATCTATCTAATGGTGCTATGACAAGGCTTATAAAAAGATGTCGTCTATATAATGGTGCTATGACAAGGATTATTAAAAAGATGTCATCGATGTAACGGTGCTATTTCAAGGCATAATATAAAGTTGTCAATTATATAAAGGTGCAATGACAGAGCGTGACACAAAGATGTCATCTATATAACGGTGTAATGACAAGGTCTAATGAAAGATGTCATCTATATAACAGTGCTAGGACAAGATCTAATAAAAAGGTGTCATTTTTTTAATGGTGCTATGACAAGGCCTCTAAAAAGATGTCATCTATATAATGACGCTATGACAAGGCCGAATGTAAAGATGTCATCTATATAAGGCTGCTTTGACAAGCTATACAAAAAAGATGTCATCTATATAACAAGTACCAATTAAAAGATGTCCTCTATATAACGTAGCTATAAAAAGATGTCATCTAAATAAAAGAGTTATGACAAAGCCTAATAACAATGTCATTTATATATGGGTGCTATGAAATGCCTAAAGAAAGGTTATTATCTATGTAATGGTGTTATGATAAGGTCTAATGAAAATGTCATCTATATTATGGTGCTAAAAAAAGGCCAAATAAAAGATGCCATCAATATAATGGTGCTATGCAAGGGACTAATATAATGAAGTCATCTATCTAATGGTGCTATGACAGGGCCTAATATAATGGAGTCATCTATTTAATGGTGCTATGACAAGGCTTATAAAAAGATGTCATATACATATATATATATATATATATATATTGGTATTATGACAAGGCCTAATAAAATGATATCATCGATGTAACAATGCAATTACAAGGCATAATATATATGAAGGTGCAATGACAGGCCGGATACAAAGATGTCATCTATATAATGGTGTAATGACAAGGTCTAATAAAAGATGTCATCTATATAACAGTGCTAGGACAAGGCCTAATAAAAAGGTGTCATCTATCTAATGGTGCTATGACCAGGCTTATAAAAAGATGTCATCTATATAATGAAGCTATAACAAGGCCGAATGTAAAGATGTCATCTATATAAGGCTGCTTTGACAAGCTATACAAAAAAGATGTCATCTATATAACGGTACTATAACAAGTACCAATTAAAAGATGTCATCTATATAACGGATCTCTAAAAAGATGTCATCTAAATAAAAGAGTTATGACAAAGCCTAATAACAATGTCATCTTTATCTGAGTGCTATGAAAGGCCTAAAGAAAGGTTCTCATCTATATAATGGTGTTATGATAAGGTCTAAAAAAATTTGTCATCTATATAATAGTGCTATAATAAGTCCAAATAAAGGATGCTGTCATTATAATGATGCTATGACAAGGTCCAATATAAAGGAGTCAACTATCTAATGGTGCTATGACAAGGCTTAAAAAAAAATGTCGTCTATATAATAGTGCTATGACAAGGCCTAATTAAAAGGTGTCATCAATGTAACGGAGCTATTACAAGGCATAATATGAAGTTGACAACTATATAAAGGTGCAATGACAGAGCGTGACACAAAGATGTCATCTATATAACGGTGTAATGACAAGGTCTAATAAAAGACGTCATCTATATAACGGTGCTAGGACAAAGTCTAATAAAAAGGTGTAATCTATCTAATGATGCTATGACAAGGCTTATAAAAAGATGTCATCTATATAATGAAGCTATGACAAGGCCGAATGTAAAGATGTCATCTATATAAGGCCGCTTTGACAAGCTATAAAAAAAAGATGTCATCTATATAACGGAGGTATACCAGTACTGATAAAGATGTCATCTATATAATGAAGCTATGACAAGGCCAAATTTAAAGATGTCATCTATATAAGGCTGCTTTGACAAGCTATAAAAAAAGAAGTCATCTAAATAGTGGAGCTACAAAAAGATGTCATCTAAATAAAAGAGTTATGACAAAGCCTAATAACAAATGTCATCTATATATATGGAGGTTATGAAAGGCCTACAGAAAGGATCTCATCTATATAATGGTGCTATGATAAGGTCTAATAAAATATGTCATCTATATAATAGTGCTATAACAAGGACAAATAAAAGATGCCATTAATATAACAGTGCTATGACAAGGCCTAATATAAAGGAGTCATCTATCTAATGGTGCTATGACAAGGCTTATAAAAAGATGTCATCGATGTAACGGTGCTATTACAAGGCATAATATAAAGTTTTCATCTATTTAAAGGTGAAATGACAGGGCATGATACAAAGATGTCATCTATATAATGAAGCTATGACAAGGCCGATTGTAAAGATGTCTTCTATATAAGGCTGCTTTGACAAGCTATACAAAAAGATGTCATCTACATAACGAAGCTATGACAAGGCTGAATGTAAATGTGTCATCTATATAAGGCTGCTTTGACAAGCTATGCAAAAAAGATGTCATCTATATAACGGACCTATAACAAGTACCAATTTCAAAGATGTCATCTCTATAACGGAGCTATAAAAAGATGTCATCTAAATAAAAGAGTTATGACAAAGCCTAATAATGTCATTTATATATGGGTGCTTTGAAAGGTCTAAAGAAAGGTTCTCATCTTTATAATGGTGCTATGATAAGGCCTAATAAAATATGTCATCTATATAATAGTGCTATAACAAGGACAAATAAAAGATGCCATCAATATAACGGTGCTATGACACGGCCTAATATAAGGGAGTCATCTATCTAATGGTGCTATGACAAGGCTTATAAAAAGATGTCGTCTATATAATGGTGCTATGACAAGGATTATTAAAAAGATGTCATCGATGTAACGGTGCTATTTCAAGGCATAATATAAAGTTGTCAATTATATAAAGGTGCAATGACAGAGCGTGACACAAAGATGTCATCTATATAACGGTGTAATGACAAGGTCTAATAAAAGATGTCATCTATATAACAGTGCTAGGACAAGATCTAATAAAAAGGTGTCATTTTTTTAATGGTGCTATGACAAGGCCTCTAAAAAGATGTCATCTATATAATGACGCTATGACAAGGCCGAATGTAAAGATGTCATCTATATAAGGCTGCTTTGACAAGCTATACAAAAAAGATGTCATCTATATAACAAGTACCAATTAAAAGATGTCCTCTATATAACGTAGCTATAAAAAGATGTCATCTAAATAAAAGAGTTATGACAAAGCCTAATAACAATGTCATTTATATATGGGTGCTATGAAATGCCTAAAGAAAGGTTATTATCTATGTAATGGTGTTATGATAAGGTCTAATGAAAATGTCATCTATATTATGGTGCTAAAAAAAGGCCAAATAAAAGATGCCATCAATATAATGGTGCTATGCAAGGGACTAATATAACTAAGTCATCTATCTAATGGTGCTATGACAGGGCCTAATATAATGGAGTCATCTATTTAATGGTGCTATGACAAGGCTTATAAAAAGATGTCATATATATATATATATATATATATATATATATATATATATATATTGGTATTATGACAAGGCCTAATAAAATGATATCATCGATGTAACAATGCAATTACAAGGCATAATATATATGAAGGTGCAATGACAGGCCGGATACAAAGATGTCATCTATATAATGGTGTAATGACAAGGTCTAATAAAAGATGTCATCTATATAACAGTGCTAGGACAAGGCCTAATAAAAAGGTGTCATCTATCTAATGGTGCTATGACCAGGCTTATAAAAAGATGTCATCTATATAATGAAGCTATAACAAGGCCGAATGTAAAGATGTCATCTATATAAGGCTGCTTTGACAAGCTATACAAAAAAGATGTCATCTATATAACGGTACTATAACAAGTACCAATTAAAAGATGTCATCTATATAACGGATCTCTAAAAAGATGTCATCTAAATAAAAGAGTTATGACAAAGCCTAATAACAATGTCATCTTTATCTGAGTGCTATGAAAGGCCTAAAGAAAGGTTCTCATCTATATAATGGTGTTATGATAAGGTCTAAAAAAATTTGTCATCTATATAATAGTGCTATAATAAGTCCAAATAAAGGATGCTGTCATTATAATGATGCTATGACAAGGTCCAATATAAAGGAGTCAACTATCTAATGGTGCTATGACAAGGCTTAAAAAAAAATGTCGTCTATATAATAGTGCTATGACAAGGCCTAATTAAAAGGTGTCATCAATGTAACGGAGCTATTACAAGGCATAATATGAAGTTGACAACTATATAAAGGTGCAATGACAGAGCGTGACACAAAGATGTCATCTATATAACGGTGTAATGACAAGGTCTAATAAAAGACGTCATCTATATAACGGTGCTAGGACAAAGTCTAATAAAAAGGTGTAATCTATCTAATGATGCTATGACAAGGCTTATAAAAAGATGTCATCTATATAATGAAGCTATGACAAGGCCGAATGTAAAGATGTCATCTATATAAGGCCGCTTTGACAAGCTATAAAAAAAAGATGTCATCTATATAACGGAGGTATACCAGTACTGATAAAGATGTCATCTATATAATGAAGCTATGACAAGGCCAAATTTAAAGATGTCATCTATATAAGGCTGCTTTGACAAGCTATAAAAAAAGAAGTCATCTAAATAGTGGAGCTACAAAAAGATGTCATCTAAATAAAAGAGTTATGACAAAGCCTAATAACAAATGTCATCTATATATATGGAGGTTATGAAAGGCCTACAGAAAGGATCTCATCTATATAATGGTGCTATGATAAGGTCTAATAAAATATGTCATCTATATAATAGTGCTATAACAAGGACAAATAAAAGATGCCATTAATATAACAGTGCTATGACAAGGCCTAATATAAAGGAGTCATCTATCTAATGGTGCTATGACAAGGCTTATAAAAAGATGTCATCGATGTAACGGTGCTATTACAAGGCATAATATAAAGTTTTCATCTATTTAAAGGTGAAATGACAGGGCATGATACAAAGATGTCATCTATATAATGAAGCTATGACAAGGCCGATTGTAAAGATGTCTTCTATATAAGGCTGCTTTGACAAGCTATACAAAAAGATGTCATCTACATAACGAAGCTATGACAAGGCTGAATGTAAATGTGTCATCTATATAAGGCTGCTTTGACAAGCTATGCAAAAAAGATGTCATCTATATAACGGACCTATAACAAGTACCAATTTCAAAGATGTCATCTCTATAACGGAGCTATAAAAAGATGTCATCTAAATAAAAGAGTTATGACAAAGCCTAATAATGTCATTTATATATGGGTGCTTTGAAAGGTCTAAAGAAAGGTTCTCATCTTTATAATGGTGCTATGATAAGGCCTAATAAAATATGTCATCTATATAATAGTGCTATAACAAGGACAAATAAAAGATGCCATCAATATAACGGTGCTATGACACGGCCTAATATAAGGGAGTCATCTATCTAATGGTGCTATGACAAGGCTTATAAAAAGATGTCGTCTATATAATGGTGCTATGACAAGGATTATTAAAAAGATGTCATCGATGTAACGGTGCTATTTCAAGGCATAATATAAAGTTGTCAATTATATAAAGGTGCAATGACAGAGCGTGACACAAAGATGTCATCTATATAACGGTGTAATGACAAGGTCTAATAAAAGATGTCATCTATATAACAGTGCTAGGACAAGATCTAATAAAAAGGTGTCATTTTTTTAATGGTGCTATGACAAGGCCTCTAAAAAGATGTCATCTATATAATGACGCTATGACAAGGCCGAATGTAAAGATGTCATCTATATAAGGCTGCTTTGACAAGCTATACAAAAAAGATGTCATCTATATAACAAGTACCAATTAAAAGATGTCCTCTATATAACGTAGCTATAAAAAGATGTCATCTAAATAAAAGAGTTATGACAAAGCCTAATAACAATGTCATTTATATATGGGTGCTATGAAATGCCTAAAGAAAGGTTATTATCTATGTAATGGTGTTATGATAAGGTCTAATGAAAATGTCATCTATATTATGGTGCTAAAAAAAGGCCAAATAAAAGATGCCATCAATATAATGGTGCTATGCAAGGGACTAATATAACTAAGTCATCTATCTAATGGTGCTATGACAGGGCCTAATATAATGGAGTCATCTATTTAATGGTGCTATGACAAGGCTTATAAAAAGATGTCATATATATATATATATATATATATATATATATATATATATATATTGGTATTATGACAAGGCCTAATAAAATGATATCATCGATGTAACAATGCAATTACAAGGCATAATATATATGAAGGTGCAATGACAGGCCGGATACAAAGATGTCATCTATATAATGGTGTAATGACAAGGTCTAATAAAAGATGTCATCTATATAACAGTGCTAGGACAAGGCCTAATAAAAAGGTGTCATCTATCTAATGGTGCTATGACCAGGCTTATAAAAAGATGTCATGTATATAATGAAGCTATAACAAGGCCGAATGTAAAGATGTCATCTATATAAGGCTGCTTTGACAAGCTATACAAAAAAGATGTCATCTATATAACGGTGCTATAACAAGTACCAATTAAAAGATGTCATCTATATAACGGATCTCTAAAAAGATGTCATCTAAATAAAAGAGTTATGACAAAGCCTAATAACAATGTCATCTTTATCTGAGTGCTATGAAAGGCCTAAAGAAAGGTTCTCATCTATATAATGGTGTTATGATAAAGTCTAAAAAAATTTGTCATCTATATAATAGTGCTATAATAAGTCCAAATAAAGGATGCTGTCATTATAATGATGCTATGACAAGGTCCAATATAAAGGAGTCAACTATCTAATGGTGCTATGACAAGGCTTAAAAAAAAATGTCGTCTATATAATAGTGCTATGACAAGGCCTAATTAAAAGGTGTCATCAATGTAACGGAGCTATTACAAGGCATAATATGAAGTTGACAACTATATAAAGGTGCAATGACAGAGCGTGACACAAAGATGTCATCTATATAACGGTGTAATGACAAGGTCTAATAAAAGACGTCATCTATATAACGGTGCTAGGACAAAGTCTAATAAAAAGGTGTAATCTATCTAATGATGCTATGACAAGGCTTATAAAAAGATGTCATCTATATAATGAAGCTATGACAAGGCCGAATGTAAAGATGTCATCTATATAAGGCCGCTTTGACAAGCTATAAAAAAAAGATGTCATCTATATAACGGAGGTATACCAGTACTGATAAAGATGTCATCTATATAATGAAGCTATGACAAGGCCAAATTTAAAGATGTCATCTATATAAGGCTGCTTTGACAAGCTATAAAAAAAGAAGTCATCTAAATAGTGGAGCTACAAAAAGATGTCATCTAAATAAAAGAGTTATGACAAAGCCTAATAACAAATGTCATCTATATATATGGAGGTTATGAAAGGCCTACAGAAAGGATCTCATCTATATAATGGTGCTATGATAAGGTCTAATAAAATATGTCATCTATATAATAGTGCTATAACAAGGACAAATAAAAGATGCCATTAATATAACAGTGCTATGACAAGGCCTAATATAAAGGAGTCATCTATCTAATGGTGCTGTGACAAGGCTTATAAAAAGATGTCATCGATGTAACGGTGCTATTACAAGGCATAATATAAAGTTTTCATCTATTTAAAGGTGAAATGACAGGGCATGATACAAAGATGTCATCTATATAATGAAGCTATGACAAGGCCGATTGTAAAGATGTCTTCTATATAAGGCTGCTTTGACAAGCTATACAAAAAGATGTCATCTACATAACGAAGCTATGACAAGGCTGAATGTAAATGTGTCATCTATATAAGGCTGCTTTGACAAGCTATGCAAAAAAGATGTCATCTATATAACGGACCTATAACAAGTACCAATTTCAAAGATGTCATCTCTATAACGGAGCTATAAAAAGATGTCATCTAAATAAAAGAGTTATGACAAAGCCTAATAATGTCATTTATATATGGGTGCTTTGAAAGGTCTAAAGAAAGGTTCTCATCTTTATAATGGTGCTATGATAAGGCCTAATAAAATATGTCATCTATATAATAGTGCTATAACAAGGACAAATAAAAGATGCCATCAATATAACGGTGCTATGACACGGCCTAATATAAGGGAGTCATCTATCTAATGGTGCTATGACAAGGCTTATAAAAAGATGTCGTCTATATAATGGTGCTATGACAAGGATTATTAAAAAGATGTCATCGATGTAACGGTGCTATTTCAAGGCATAATATAAAGTTGTCAATTATATAAAGGTGCAATGACAGAGCGTGACACAAAGATGTCATCTATATAACGGTGTAATGACAAGGTCTAATAAAAGATGTCATCTATATAACAGTGCTAGGACAAGATCTAATAAAAAGGTGTCATTTTTTTAATGGTGCTATGACAAGGCCTCTAAAAAGATGTCATCTATATAATGACGCTATGACAAGGCCGAATGTAAAGATGTCATCTATATAAGGCTGCTTTGACAAGCTATACAAAAAAGATGTCATCTATATAACAAGTACCAATTAAAAGATGTCCTCTATATAACGTAGCTATAAAAAGATGTCATCTAAATAAAAGAGTTATGACAAAGCCTAATAACAATGTCATTTATATATGGGTGCTATGAAATGCCTAAAGAAAGGTTATTATCTATGTAATGGTGTTATGATAAGGTCTAATGAAAATGTCATCTATATTATGGTGCTAAAAAAAGGCCAAATAAAAGATGCCATCAATATAATGGTGCTATGCAAGGGACTAATATAACTAAGTCATCTATCTAATGGTGCTATGACAGGGCCTAATATAATGGAGTCATCTATTTAATGGTGCTATGACAAGGCTTATAAAAAGATGTCATATATATATATATATATATATATATATATATATATTGGTATTATGACAAGGCCTAATAAAATGATATCATCGATGTAACAATGCAATTACAAGGCATAATATATATGAAGGTGCAATGACAGGCCGGATACAAAGATGTCATCTATATAATGGTGTAATGACAAGGTCTAATAAAAGATGTCATCTATATAACAGTGCTAGGACAAGGCCTAATAAAAAGGTGTCATCTATCTAATGGTGCTATGACCAGGCTTATAAAAAGATGTCATCTATATAATGAAGCTATAACAAGGCCGAATGTAAAGATGTCATCTATATAAGGCTGCTTTGACAAGCTATACAAAAAAGATGTCATCTATATAACGGTGCTATAACAAGTACCAATTAAAAGATGTCATCTATATAACGGATCTCTAAAAAGATGTCATCTAAATAAAAGAGTTATGACAAAGCCTAATAACAATGTCATCTATATCTGAGTGCTATAAAAGGCCTAAAGAAAGGTTCTCATCTATATAATGGTGTTATGATAAGGTCTAAAAAAATTTGTCATCTATATAATAGTGCTATAATAAGTCCAAATAAAGGATGCTGTCATTATAATGATGCTATGACAAGGTCCAATATAAAGGAGTCAACTATCTAATGGTGCTATGACAAGGCTTAAAAAAAAATGTCGTCTATATAATAGTGCTATGACAAGGCCTAATTAAAAGGTGTCATCAATGTAACGGAGCTATTACAAGGCATAATATGAAGTTGACAACTATATAAAGGTGCAATGACAGAGCGTGACACAAAGATGTCATCTATATAACGGTGTAATGACAAGGTCTAATAAAAGACGTCATCTATATAACGGTGCTAGGACAAAGTCTAATAAAAAGGTGTAATCTATCTAATGATGCTATGACAAGGCTTATAAAAAGATGTCATCTATATAATGAAGCTATGACAAGGCCGAATGTAAAGATGTCATCTATATAAGGCCGCTTTGACAAGCTATAAAAAAAAGATGTCATCTATATAATGGAGGTATACCAGTACTGATAAAGATGTCATCTATATAATGAAGCTATGACAAGGCCAAATGTAAAGATGTCATCTATATAAGGCTGCTTTGACAAGCTATAAAAAAAGAAGTCATCTAAATAGTGGAGCTACAAAAAGATGTCATCTAAATAAAAGAGTTATGACAAAGCCTAATAACAAATGTCATCTATATATATGGAGGGCCTACAGAAAGGATCTCATCTATATAATGGTGCTATGATAAGGTCTAATAAAATATGTCATCTATATAATAGTGCTATAACAAGGACAAATAAAAGATGCCATTAATATAACAGTGCTATGACAAGACCTAATATAAAGGAGTCATCTATCTAATGGTGCTATGACAAGGCTTATAAAAAGATGTCATCGATGTAACGGTGCTATTACAAGGCGTAATATAAAGTTTTCATCTATTTAAAGGTGAAATGACAGGGCATGATACAAAGATGTCATCTATATAATGAAGCTATGACAAGGCCGATTGTAAAGATGTCTTCTATATAAGGCTGCTTTGACAAGCTATACAAAAAGATGTCATCTACATAACGAAGCTATGACAAGGCTGAATGTAAATGTGTCATCTATATAAGGCTGCTTTGACAAGCTATGCAAAAAAGATGTCATCTATATAACGGACCTATAACAAGTACCAATTTCAAAGCTGTCATCTCTATAACGGAGCTATAAAAAGATGTCATCTAAATAAAAGAGTTATGACAAAGCCTAATAATGTCATTTATATATGGGTGCTTTGAAAGGTCTAAAGAAAGGTTCTCATCTTTATAATGGTGCTATGATAAGGCCTAATAAAATATGTCATCTATATAATAGTGCTATAACAAGGACAAATAAAAGATGCCATCAATATAACGGTGCTATGACACGGCCTAATATAAGGGAGTCATCTATCTAATAGTGCTATGACAAGGCTTATAAAAAGATGTCGTCTATATAATGGTGCTATGACAAGGATTATTAAAAAGATGTCATCGATGTAACGGTGCTATTTCAAGGCATAATATAAAGTTGTCAATTATATAAAGGTGCAATGACAGAGCGTGACACAAAGATGTCATCTATATAACGGTGTAATGACAAGGTCTAATAAAAGATGTCATCTATATAACAGTGCTAGGACAAGATCTAATAAAAAGGTGTCATTTTTTTAATGGTGCTATGACAAGGCCTCTAAAAAGATGTCATCTATATAATGACGCTATGACAAGGCCGAATGTAAAGATGTCATCTATATAAGGCTGCTTTGACAAGCTATACAAAAAAGATGTCATCTATATAACAAGTACCAATTAAAAGATGTCCTCTATATAACGTAGCTATAAAAAGATGTCATCTAAATAAAAGAGTTATGACAAAGCCTAATAACAATGTCATTTATATATGGGTGCTATGAAATGCCTAAAGAAAGGTTATTATCTATGTAATGGTGTTATGATAAGGTCTAATGAAAATGTCATCTATATTATGGTGCTAAAAAAAGGCCAAATAAAAGATGCCATCAATATAATGGTGCTATGCAAGGGACTAATATAACTAAGTCATCTATCTAATGGTGCTATGACAGGGCCTAATATAATGGAGTCATCTATTTAATGGTGCTATGACAAGGCTTATAAAAAGATGTCATATATATATATATATATATATATATATATATATATATATATTGGTATTATGACAAGGCCTAATAAAATGATATCATCGATGTAACAATGCAATTACAAGGCATAATATATATGAAGGTGCAATGACAGGCCGGATACAAAGATGTCATCTATATAATGGTGTAATGACAAGGTCTAATAAAAGATGTCATCTATATAACAGTGCTAGGACAAGGCCTAATAAAAAGGTGTCATCTATCTAATGGTGCTATGACCAGGCTTATAAAAAGATGTCATGTATATAATGAAGCTATAACAAGGCCGAATGTAAAGATGTCATCTATATAAGGCTGCTTTGACAAGCTATACAAAAAAGATGTCATCTATATAACGGTGCTATAACAAGTACCAATTAAAAGATGTCATCTATACAACGGATCTCTAAAAAGATGTCATCTAAATAAAAGAGTTATGACAAAGCCTAATAACAATGTCATCTTTATCTGAGTGCTATGAAAGGCCTAAAGAAAGGTTCTCATCTATATAATGGTGTTATGATAAGGTCTAAAAAATTTGTCATCTATATAATAGTTCTATAATAAGTCCAAATAAAGGATGCTGTCATTATAATGATGCTATGACAAGGTCCAATATAAAGGAGTCAACTATCTAATGGTGCTATGACAAGGCTTAGAAAAAAATGCCGTCTATATAATAGTGCTATGACAAGGCCTAATTAAAAGGTGTCATCAATGTAACGGAGCTATTACAAGGCATAATATGAAGTTGACAACTATATAAAGGTGCAATGACAGAGCGTGACACAAAGATGTCATCTATATAACGGTGTAATGACAAGGTCTAATAAAAGACGTCATCTATATAACGGTGCTAGGACAAAGTCTAATAAAAAGGTGTAATCTATCTAATGATGCTATGACAAGGCTTATAAAAAGATGTCATCTATATAATGAAGCTATGACAAGGCCGAATGTAAAGATGTCATCTATATAAGGCCGCTTTGACAAGCTATAAAAAAAAGATGTCATCTATATAACGGAGGTATACCAGTACTGATAAAGATGTCATCTATATAATGAAGCTATGACAAGGCCAAATTTAAAGATGTCATCTATATAAGGCTGCTTTGACAAGCTATAAAAAAAGAAGTCATCTAAATAGTGGAGCTACAAAAAGATGTCATCTAAATAAAAGAGTTATGACAAAGCCTAATAACAAATGTCATCTATATATATGGAGGTTATGAAAGGCCTACAGAAAGGATCTCATCTATATAATGGTGCTATGATAAGGTCTAATAAAATATGTCATCTATATAATAGTGCTATAACAAGGACAAATAAAAGATGCCATTAATATAACAGTGCTATGACAAGGCCTAATATAAAGGAGTCATCTATCTAATGGTGCTATGACAAGGCTTATAAAAAGATGTCATCGATGTAACGGTGCTATTACAAGGCATAATATAAAGTTTTCATCTATTTAAAGGTGAAATGACAGGGCATGATACAAAGATGTCATCTATATAATGAAGCTATGACAAGGCCGATTGTAAAGATGTCTTCTATATAAGGCTGCTTTGACAAGCTATACAAAAAGATGTCATCTACATAACGAAGCTATGACAAGGCTGAATGTAAATGTGTCATCTATATAAGGCTGCTTTGACAAGCTATGCAAAAAAGATGTCATCTATATAACGGACCTATAACAAGTACCAATTTCAAAGATGTCATCTCTATAACGGAGCTATAAAAAGATGTCATCTAAATAAAAGAGTTATGACAAAGCCTAATAATGTCATTTATATATGGGTGCTTTGAAAGGTCTAAAGAAAGGTTCTCATCTTTATAATGGTGCTATGATAAGGCCTAATAAAATATGTCATCTATATAATAGTGCTATAACAAGGACAAATAAAAGATGCCATCAATATAACGGTGCTATGACACGGCCTAATATAAGGGAGTCATCTATCTAATGGTGCTATGACAAGGCTTATAAAAAGATGTCGTCTATATAATGGTGCTATGACAAGGATTATTAAAAAGATGTCATCGATGTAAAGTGCTATTTCAAGGCATAATATAAAGTTGTCAATTATATAAAGGTGCAATGACAGAGCGTGACACAAAGATGTCATCTATATAACGGTGTAATGACAAGGTCTAATAAAAGATGTCATCTATATAACAGTGCTAGGACAAGATCTAATAAAAAGGTGTCATTTTTTTAATGGTGCTATGACAAGGCCTCTAAAAAGATGTCATCTATATAATGACGCTATGACAAGGCCGAATGTAAAGATGTCATCTATATAAGGCTGCTTTGACAAGCTATACAAAAAAGATGTCATCTATATAACAAGTACCAATTAAAAGATGTCCTCTATATAACGTAGCTATAAAAAGATGTCATCTAAATAAAAGAGTTATGACAAAGCCTAATAACAATGTCATTTATATATGGGTGCTATGAAATGCCTAAAGAAAGGTTATTATCTATGTAATGGTGTTATGATAAGGTCTAATGAAAATGTCATCTATATTATGGTGCTAAAAAAAGGCCAAATAAAAGATGCCATCAATATAATGGTGCTATGCAAGGGACTAATATAACTAAGTCATCTATCTAATGGTGCTATGACAGGGCCTAATATAATGGAGTCATCTATTTAATGGTGCTATGACAAGGCTTATAAAAAGATGTCATATATATATATATATATATATATATATATATATATATATATTGGTATTATGACAAGGCCTAATAAAATGATATCATCGATGTAACAATGCAATTACAAGGCATAATATATATGAAGGTGCAATGACAGGCCGGATACAAAGATGTCATCTATATAATGGTGTAATGACAAGGTCTAATAAAAGATGTCATCTATATAACAGTGCTAGGACAAGGCCTAATAAAAAGGTGTCATCTATCTAATGGTGCTATGACCAGGCTTATAAAAAGATGTCATGTATATAATGAAGCTATAACAAGGCCGAATGTAAAGATGTCATCTATATAAGGCTGCTTTGACAAGCTATACAAAAAAGATGTCATCTATATAACGGTGCTATAACAAGTACCAATTAAAAGATGTCATCTATATAACGGATCTCTAAAAAGATGTCATCTAAATAAAAGAGTTATGACAAAGCCTAATAACAATGTCATCTTTATCTGAGTGCTATGAAAGGCCTAAAGAAAGGTTCTCATCTATATAATGGTGTTATGATAAGGTCTAAAAAAATTTGTCATCTATATAATAGTGCTATAATAAGTCCAAATAAAGGATGCTGTCATTATAATGATGCTATGACAAGGTCCAATATAAAGGAGTCAACTATCTAATGGTGCTATGACAAGGCTTAAAAAAAAATGTCGTCTATATAATAGTGCTATGACAAGGCCTAATTAAAAGGTGTCATCAATGTAACGGAGCTATTACAAGGCATAATATGAAGTTGACAACTATATAAAGGTGCAATGACAGAGCGTGACACAAAGATGTCATCTATATAACGGTGTAATGACAAGGTCTAATAAAAGACGTCATCTATATAACGGTGCTAGGACAAAGTCTAATAAAAAGGTGTAATCTATCTAATGATGCTATGACAAGGCTTATAAAAAGATGTCATCTATATAATGAAGCTATGACAAGGCCGAATGTAAAGATGTCATCTATATAAGGCCGCTTTGACAAGCTATAAAAAAAAGATGTCATCTATATAACGGAGGTATACCAGTACTGATAAAGATGTCATCTATATAATGAAGCTATGACAAGGCCAAATTTAAAGATGTCATCTATATAAGGCTGCTTTGACAAGCTATAAAAAAAGAAGTCATCTAAATAGTGGAGCTACAAAAAGATGTCATCTAAATAAAAGAGTTATGACAAAGCCTAATAACAAATGTCATCTATATATATGGAGGTTATGAAAGGCCTACAGAAAGGATCTCATCTATATAATGGTGCTATGATAAGGTCTAATAAAATATGTCATCTATATAATAGTGCTATAACAAGGACAAATAAAAGATGCCATTAATATAACAGTGCTATGACAAGGCCTAATATAAAGGAGTCATCTATCTAATGGTGCTATGACAAGGCTTATAAAAAGATGTCATCGATGTAACGGTGCTATTACAAGGCATAATATAAAGTTTTCATCTATTTAAAGGTGAAATGACAGGGCATGATACAAAGATGTCATCTATATAATGAAGCTATGACAAGGCCGATTGTAAAGATGTCTTCTATATAAGGCTGCTTTGACAAGCTATACAAAAAGATGTCATCTACATAACGAAGCTATGACAAGGCTGAATGTAAATGTGTCATCTATATAAGGCTGCTTTGACAAGCTATGCAAAAAAGATGTCATCTATATAACGGACCTATAACAAGTACCAATTTCAAAGATGTCATCTCTATAACGGAGCTATAAAAAGATGTCATCTAAATAAAAGAGTTATGACAAAGCCTAATAATGTCATTTATATATGGGTGCTTTGAAAGGTCTAAAGAAAGGTTCTCATCTTTATAATGGTGCTATGATAAGGCCTAATAAAATATGTCATCTATATAATAGTGCTATAACAAGGACAAATAAAAGATGCCATCAATATAACGGTGCTATGACACGGCCTAATATAAGGGAGTCATCTATCTAATGGTGCTATGACAAGGCTTATAAAAAGATGTCGTCTATATAATGGTGCTATGACAAGGATTATTAAAAAGATGTCATCGATGTAATGGTGCTATTTCAAGGCATAATATAAAGTTGTCAATTATATAAAGGTGCAATGACAGAGCGTGACACAAAGATGTCATCTATATAACGGTGTAATGACAAGGTCTAATAAAAGATGTCATCTATATAACAGTGCTAGGACAAGATCTAATAAAAAGGTGTCATTTTTTTAATGGTGCTATGACAAGGCCTCTAAAAAGATGTCATCTATATAATGACGCTATGACAAGGCCGAATGTAAAGATGTCATCTATATAAGGCTGCTTTGACAAGCTATACAAAAAAGATGTCATCTATATAACAAGTACCAATTAAAAGATGTCCTCTATATAACGTAGCTATAAAAAGATGTCATCTAAATAAAAGAGTTATGACAAAGCCTAATAACAATGTCATTTATATATGGGTGCTATGAAATGCCTAAAGAAAGGTTATTATCTATGTAATGGTGTTATGATAAGGTCTAATGAAAATGTCATCTATATTATGGTGCTAAAAAAAGGCCAAATAAAAGATGCCATCAATATAATGGTGCTATGCAAGGGACTAATATAACTAAGTCATCTATCTAATGGTGCTATGACAGGGCCTAATATAATGGAGTCATCTATTTAATGGTGCTATGACAAGGCTTATAAAAAGATGTCATATATATATATATATATATATATATATATTGGTATTATGACAAGGCCTAATAAAATGATATCATCGATGTAACAATGCAATTACAAGGCATAATATATATGAAGGTGCAATGACAGGCCGGATACAAAGATGTCATCTATATAATGGTGTAATGACAAGGTCTAATAAAAGATGTCATCTATATAACAGTGCTAGGACAAGGCCTAATAAAAAGGTGTCATCTATCTAATGGTGCTATGACCAGGCTTATAAAAAGATGTCATGTATATAATGAAGCTATAACAAGGCCGAATGTAAAGATGTCATCTATATAAGGCTGCTTTGACAAGCTATACAAAAAAGATGTCATCTATATAACGGTGCTATAACAAGTACCAATTAAAAGATGTCATCTATATAACGGATCTCTAAAAAGATGTCATCTAAATAAAAGAGTTATGACAAAGCCTAATAACAATGTCATCTTTATCTGAGTGCTATGAAAGGCCTAAAGAAAGGTTCTCATCTATATAATGGTGTTATGATAAGGTCTAAAAAATTTGTCATCTATATAATAGTTCTATAATAAGTCCAAATAAAGGATGCTGTCATTATAATGATGCTATGACAAGGTCCAATATAAAGGAGTCAACTATCTAATGGTGCTATGACAAGGCTTAAAAAAAAATGCCGTCTATATAATAGTGCTATGACAAGGCCTAATTAAAAGGTGTCATCAATGTAACGGAGCTATTACAAGGCATAATATGAAGTTGACAACTATATAAAGGTGCAATGACAGAGCGTGACACAAAGATGTCATCTATATAACGGTGTAATGACAAGGTCTAATAAAAGACGTCATCTATATAACGGTGCTAGGACAAAGTCTAATAAAAAGGTGTAATCTATCTAATGATGCTATGACAAGGCTTATAAAAAGATGTCATCTATATAATGAAGCTATGACAAGGCCGAATGTAAAGATGTCATCTATATAAGGCCGCTTTGACAAGCTATAAAAAAAAGATGTCATCTATATAACGGAGGTATACCAGTACTGATAAAGATGTCATCTATATAATGAAGCTATGACAAGGCCAAATTTAAAGATGTCATCTATATAAGGCTGCTTTGACAAGCTATAAAAAAAGAAGTCATCTAAATAGTGGAGCTACAAAAAGATGTCATCTAAATAAAAGAGTTATGACAAAGCCTAATAACAAATGTCATCTATATATATGGAGGTTATGAAAGGCCTACAGAAAGGATCTCATCTATATAATGGTGCTATGATAAGGTCTAATAAAATATGTCATCTATATAATAGTGCTATAACAAGGACAAATAAAAGATGCCATTAATATAACAGTGCTATGACAAGGCCTAATATAAAGGAGTCATCTATCTAATGGTGCTATGACAAGGCTTATAAAAAGATGTCATCGATGTAACGGTGCTATTACAAGGCATAATATAAAGTTTTCATCTATTTAAAGGTGAAATGACAGGGCATGATACAAAGATGTCATCTATATAATGAAGCTATGACAAGG
>CM051234.1:108666-118666 GCA_027917425.1 Gastrophryne carolinensis
CCTAACCCTAACCCTAACCCTAACCCTAACCCTAACCCTAACCCTAACCCTAACCCTAACCCTAACCCTAACCCTAACCCTAACCCTAACCCTAACCCTAACCCTAACCCTAACCCTAACCCTAACCCTAACCCTAACCCTAACCCTAACCCTAACCCTAACCCTAACCCTAACCCTAACCCTAACCCTAACCCTAACCCTAACCCTAACCCTAACCCTAACCCTAACCCTAACCCTAACCCTAACCCTAACCCTAACCCTAACCCTAACCCTAACCCTAACCCTAACCCTAACCCTAACCCTAACCCTAACCCTAACCCTAACCCTAACCCTAACCCTAACCCTAACCCTAACCCTAACCCTAACCCTAACCCTAACCCTAACCCTAACCCTAACCCTAACCCTAACCCTAACCCTAACCCTAACCCTAACCCTAACCCTAACCCTAACCCTAACCCTAACCCTAACCCTAACCCTAACCCTAACCCTAACCCTAACCCTAACCCTAACCCTAACCCTAACCCTAACCCTAACCCTAACCCTAACCCTAACCCTAACCCTAACCCTAACCCTAACCCTAACCCTAACCCTAACCCTAACCCTAACCCTAACCCTAACCCTAACCCTAACCCTAACCCTAACCCTAACCCTAACCCTAACCCTAACCCTAACCCTAACCCTAACCCTAACCCTAACCCTAACCCTAACCCTAACCCTAACCCTAACCCTAACCCTAACCCTAACCCTAACCCTAACCCTAACCCTAACCCTAACCCTAACCCTAACCCTAACCCTAACCCTAACCCTAACCCTAACCCTAACCCTAACCCTAACCCTAACCCTAACCCTAACCCTAACCCTAACCCTAACCCTAACCCTAACCCTAACCCTAACCCTAACCCTAACCCTAACCCTAACCCTAACCCTAACCCTAACCCTAACCCTAACCCTAACCCTAACCCTAACCCTAACCCTAACCCTAACCCTAACCCTAACCCTAACCCTAACCCTAACCCTAACCCTAACCCTAACCCTAACCCTAACCCTAACCCTAACCCTAACCCTAACCCTAACCCTAACCCTAACCCTAACCCTAACCCTAACCCTAACCCTAACCCTAACCCTAACCCTAACCCTAACCCTAACCCTAACCCTAACCCTAACCCTAACCCTAACCCTAACCCTAACCCTAACCCTAACCCTAACCCTAACCCTAACCCTAACCCTAACCCTAACCCTAACCCTAACCCTAACCCTAACCCTAACCCTAACCCTAACCCTAACCCTAACCCTAACCCTAACCCTAACCCTAACCCTAACCCTAACCCTAACCCTAACCCTAACCCTAACCCTAACCCTAACCCTAACCCTAACCCTAACCCTAACCCTAACCCTAACCCTAACCCTAACCCTAACCCTAACCCTAACCCTAACCCTAACCCTAACCCTAACCCTAACCCTAACCCTAACCCTAACCCTAACCCTAACCCTAACCCTAACCCTAACCCTAACCCTAACCCTAACCCTAACCCTAACCCTAACCCTAACCCTAACCCTAACCCTAACCCTAACCCTAACCCTAACCCTAACCCTAACCCTAACCCTAACCCTAACCCTAACCCTAACCCTAACCCTAACCCTAACCCTAACCCTAACCCTAACCCTAACCCTAACCCTAACCCTAACCCTAACCCTAACCCTAACCCTAACCCTAACCCTAACCCTAACCCTAACCCTAACCCTAACCCTAACCCTAACCCTAACCCTAACCCTAACCCTAACCCTAACCCTAACCCTAACCCTAACCCTAACCCTAACCCTAACCCTAACCCTAACCCTAACCCTAACCCTAACCCTAACCCTAACCCTAACCCTAACCCTAACCCTAACCCTAACCCTAACCCTAACCCTAACCCTAACCCTAACCCTAACCCTAACCCTAACCCTAACCCTAACCCTAACCCTAACCCTAACCCTAACCCTAACCCTAACCCTAACCCTAACCCTAACCCTAACCCTAACCCTAACCCTAACCCTAACCCTAACCCTAACCCTAACCCTAACCCTAACCCTAACCCTAACCCTAACCCTAACCCTAACCCTAACCCTAACCCTAACCCTAACCCTAACCCTAACCCTAACCCTAACCCTAACCCTAACCCTAACCCTAACCCTAACCCTAACCCTAACCCTAACCCTAACCCTAACCCTAACCCTAACCCTAACCCTAACCCTAACCCTAACCCTAACCCTAACCCTAACCCTAACCCTAACCCTAACCCTAACCCTAACCCTAACCCTAACCCTAACCCTAACCCTAACCCTAACCCTAACCCTAACCCTAACCCTAACCCTAACCCTAACCCTAACCCTAACCCTAACCCTAACCCTAACCCTAACCCTAACCCTAACCCTAACCCTAACCCTAACCCTAACCCTAACCCTAACCCTAACCCTAACCCTAACCCTAACCCTAACCCTAACCCTAACCCTAACCCTAACCCTAACCCTAACCCTAACCCTAACCCTAACCCTAACCCTAACCCTAACCCTAACCCTAACCCTAACCCTAACCCTAACCCTAACCCTAACCCTAACCCTAACCCTAACCCTAACCCTAACCCTAACCCTAACCCTAACCCTAACCCTAACCCTAACCCTAACCCTAACCCTAACCCTAACCCTAACCCTAACCCTAACCCTAACCCTAACCCTAACCCTAACCCTAACCCTAACCCTAACCCTAACCCTAACCCTAACCCTAACCCTAACCCTAACCCTAACCCTAACCCTAACCCTAACCCTAACCCTAACCCTAACCCTAACCCTAACCCTAACCCTAACCCTAACCCTAACCCTAACCCTAACCCTAACCCTAACCCTAACCCTAACCCTAACCCTAACCCTAACCCTAACCCTAACCCTAACCCTAACCCTAACCCTAACCCTAACCCTAACCCTAACCCTAACCCTAACCCTAACCCTAACCCTAACCCTAACCCTAACCCTAACCCTAACCCTAACCCTAACCCTAACCCTAACCCTAACCCTAACCCTAACCCTAACCCTAACCCTAACCCTAACCCTAACCCTAACCCTAACCCTAACCCTAACCCTAACCCTAACCCTAACCCTAACCTAACCCTAACCCTAACCCTAACCCTAACCCTAACCCTAACCCTAACCCTAACCCTAACCCTAACCCTAACCCTAACCCTAACCCTAACCCTAACCCTAACCCTAACCCTAACCCTAACCCTAACCCTAACCCTAACCCTAACCCTAACCCTAACCCTAACCCTAACCCTAACCCTAACCCTAACCCTAACCCTAACCCTAACCCTAACCCTAACCCTAACCCTAACCCTAACCCTAACCCTAACCCTAACCCTAACCCTAACCCTAACCCTAACCCTAACCCTAACCCTAACCCTAACCCTAACCCTAACCCTAACCCTAACCCTAACCCTAACCCTAACCCTAACCCTAACCCTAACCCTAACCCTAACCCTAACCCTAACCCTAACCCTAACCCTAACCCTAACCCTAACCCTAACCCTAACCCTAACCCTAACCCTAACCCTAACCCTAACCCTAACCCTAACCCTAACCCTAACCCTAACCCTAACCCTAACCCTAACCCTAACCCTAACCCTAACCCTAACCCTAACCCTAACCCTAACCCTAACCCTAACCCTAACCCTAACCCTAACCCTAACCCTAACCCTAACCCTAACCCTAACCCTAACCCTAACCCTAACCCTAACCCTAACCCTAACCCTAACCCTAACCCTAACCCTAACCCTAACCCTAACCCTAACCCTAACCCTAACCCTAACCCTAACCCTAACCCTAACCCTAACCCTAACCCTAACCCTAACCCTAACCCTAACCCTAACCCTAACCCTAACCCTAACCCTAACCCTAACCCTAACCCTAACCCTAACCCTAACCCTAACCCTAACCCTAACCCTAACCCTAACCCTAACCCTAACCCTAACCCTAACCCTAACCCTAACCCTAACCCTAACCCTAACCCTAACCCTAACCCTAACCCTAACCCTAACCCTAACCCTAACCCTAACCCTAACCCTAACCCTAACCCTAACCCTAACCCTAACCCTAACCCTAACCCTAACCCTAACCCTAACCCTAACCCTAACCCTAACCCTAACCCTAACCCTAACCCTAACCCTAACCCTAACCCTAACCCTAACCCTAACCCTAACCCTAACCCTAACCCTAACCCTAACCCTAACCCTAACCCTAACCCTAACCCTAACCCTAACCCTAACCCTAACCCTAACCCTAACCCTAACCCTAACCCTAACCCTAACCCTAACCCTAACCCTAACCCTAACCCTAACCCTAACCCTAACCCTAACCCTAACCCTAACCCTAACCCTAACCCTAACCCTAACCCTAACCCTAACCCTAACCCTAACCCTAACCCTAACCCTAACCCTAACCCTAACCCTAACCCTAACCCTAACCCTAACCCTAACCCTAACCCTAACCCTAACCCTAACCCTAACCCTAACCCTAACCCTAACCCTAACCCTAACCCTAACCCTAACCCTAACCCTAACCCTAACCCTAACCCTAACCCTAACCCTAACCCTAACCCTAACCCTAACCCTAACCCTAACCCTAACCCTAACCCTAACCCTAACCCTAACCCTAACCCTAACCCTAACCCTAACCCTAACCCTAACCCTAACCCTAACCCTAACCCTAACCCTAACCCTAACCCTAACCCTAACCCTAACCCTAACCCTAACCCTAACCCTAACCCTAACCCTAACCCTAACCCTAACCCTAACCCTAACCCTAACCCTAACCCTAACCCTAACCCTAACCCTAACCCTAACCCTAACCCTAACCCTAACCCTAACCCTAACCCTAACCCTAACCCTAACCCTAACCCTAACCCTAACCCTAACCCTAACCCTAACCCTAACCCTAACCCTAACCCTAACCCTAACCCTAACCCTAACCCTAACCCTAACCCTAACCCTAACCCTAACCCTAACCCTAACCCTAACCCTAACCCTAACCCTAACCCTAACCCTAACCCTAACCCTAACCCTAACCCTAACCCTAACCCTAACCCTAACCCTAACCCTAACCCTAACCCTAACCCTAACCCTAACCCTAACCCTAACCCTAACCCTAACCCTAACCCTAACCCTAACCCTAACCCTAACCCTAACCCTAACCCTAACCCTAACCCTAACCCTAACCCTAACCCTAACCCTAACCCTAACCCTAACCCTAACCCTAACCCTAACCCTAACCCTAACCCTAACCCTAACCCTAACCCTAACCCTAACCCTAACCCTAACCCTAACCCTAACCCTAACCCTAACCCTAACCCTAACCCTAACCCTAACCCTAACCCTAACCCTAACCCTAACCCTAACCCTAACCCTAACCCTAACCCTAACCCTAACCCTAACCCTAACCCTAACCCTAACCCTAACCCTAACCCTAACCCTAACCCTAACCCTAACCCTAACCCTAACCCTAACCCTAACCCTAACCCTAACCCTAACCCTAACCCTAACCCTAACCCTAACCCTAACCCTAACCCTAACCCTAACCCTAACCCTAACCCTAACCCTAACCCTAACCCTAACCCTAACCCTAACCCTAACCCTAACCCTAACCCTAACCCTAACCCTAACCCTAACCCTAACCCTAACCCTAACCCTAACCCTAACCCTAACCCTAACCCTAACCCTAACCCTAACCCTAACCCTAACCCTAACCCTAACCCTAACCCTAACCCTAACCCTAACCCTAACCCTAACCCTAACCCTAACCCTAACCCTAACCCTAACCCTAACCCTAACCCTAACCCTAACCCTAACCCTAACCCTAACCCTAACCCTAACCCTAACCCTAACCCTAACCCTAACCCTAACCCTAACCCTAACCCTAACCCTAACCCTAACCCTAACCCTAACCCTAACCCTAACCCTAACCCTAACCCTAACCCTAACCCTAACCCTAACCCTAACCCTAACCCTAACCCTAACCCTAACCCTAACCCTAACCCTAACCCTAACCCTAACCCTAACCCTAACCCTAACCCTAACCCTAACCCTAACCCTAACCCTAACCCTAACCCTAACCCTAACCCTAACCCTAACCCTAACCCTAACCCTAACCCTAACCCTAACCCTAACCCTAACCCTAACCCTAACCCTAACCCTAACCCTAACCCTAACCCTAACCCTAACCCTAACCCTAACCCTAACCCTAACCCTAACCCTAACCCTAACCCTAACCCTAACCCTAACCCTAACCCTAACCCTAACCCTAACCCTAACCCTAACCCTAACCCTAACCCTAACCCTAACCCTAACCCTAACCCTAACCCTAACCCTAACCCTAACCCTAACCCTAACCCTAACCCTAACCCTAACCCTAACCCTAACCCTAACCCTAACCCTAACCCTAACCCTAACCCTAACCCTAACCCTAACCCTAACCCTAACCCTAACCCTAACCCTAACCCTAACCCTAACCCTAACCCTAACCCTAACCCTAACCCTAACCCTAACCCTAACCCTAACCCTAACCCTAACCCTAACCCTAACCCTAACCCTAACCCTAACCCTAACCCTAACCCTAACCCTAACCCTAACCCTAACCCTAACCCTAACCCTAACCCTAACCCTAACCCTAACCCTAACCCTAACCCTAACCCTAACCCTAACCCTAACCCTAACCCTAACCCTAACCCTAACCCTAACCCTAACCCTAACCCTAACCCTAACCCTAACCCTAACCCTAACCCTAACCCTAACCCTAACCCTAACCCTAACCCTAACCCTAACCCTAACCCTAACCCTAACCCTAACCCTAACCCTAACCCTAACCCTAACCCTAACCCTAACCCTAACCCTAACCCTAACCCTAACCCTAACCCTAACCCTAACCCTAACCCTAACCCTAACCCTAACCCTAACCCTAACCCTAACCCTAACCCTAACCCTAACCCTAACCCTAACCCTAACCCTAACCCTAACCCTAACCCTAACCCTAACCCTAACCCTAACCCTAACCCTAACCCTAACCCTAACCCTAACCCTAACCCTAACCCTAACCCTAACCCTAACCCTAACCCTAACCCTAACCCTAACCCTAACCCTAACCCTAACCCTAACCCTAACCCTAACCCTAACCCTAACCCTAACCCTAACCCTAACCCTAACCCTAACCCTAACCCTAACCCTAACCCTAACCCTAACCCTAACCCTAACCCTAACCCTAACCCTAACCCTAACCCTAACCCTAACCCTAACCCTAACCCTAACCCTAACCCTAACCCTAACCCTAACCCTAACCCTAACCCTAACCCTAACCCTAACCCTAACCCTAACCCTAACCCTAACCCTAACCCTAACCCTAACCCTAACCCTAACCCTAACCCTAACCCTAACCCTAACCCTAACCCTAACCCTAACCCTAACCCTAACCCTAACCCTAACCCTAACCCTAACCCTAACCCTAACCCTAACCCTAACCCTAACCCTAACCCTAACCCTAACCCTAACCCTAACCCTAACCCTAACCCTAACCCTAACCCTAACCCTAACCCTAACCCTAACCCTAACCCTAACCCTAACCCTAACCCTAACCCTAACCCTAACCCTAACCCTAACCCTAACCCTAACCCTAACCCTAACCCTAACCCTAACCCTAACCCTAACCCTAACCCTAACCCTAACCCTAACCCTAACCCTAACCCTAACCCTAACCCTAACCCTAACCCTAACCCTAACCCTAACCCTAACCCTAACCCTAACCCTAACCCTAACCCTAACCCTAACCCTAACCCTAACCCTAACCCTAACCCTAACCCTAACCCTAACCCTAACCCTAACCCTAACCCTAACCCTAACCCTAACCCTAACCCTAACCCTAACCCTAACCCTAACCCTAACCCTAACCCTAACCCTAACCCTAACCCTAACCCTAACCCTAACCCTAACCCTAACCCTAACCCTAACCCTAACCCTAACCCTAACCCTAACCCTAACCCTAACCCTAACCCTAACCCTAACCCTAACCCTAACCCTAACCCTAACCCTAACCCTAACCCTAACCCTAACCCTAACCCTAACCCTAACCCTAACCCTAACCCTAACCCTAACCCTAACCCTAACCCTAACCCTAACCCTAACCCTAACCCTAACCCTAACCCTAACCCTAACCCTAACCCTAACCCTAACCCTAACCCTAACCCTAACCCTAACCCTAACCCTAACCCTAACCCTAACCCTAACCCTAACCCTAACCCTAACCCTAACCCTAACCCTAACCCTAACCCTAACCCTAACCCTAACCCTAACCCTAACCCTAACCCTAACCCTAACCCTAACCCTAACCCTAACCCTAACCCTAACCCTAACCCTAACCCTAACCCTAACCCTAACCCTAACCCTAACCCTAACCCTAACCCTAACCCTAACCCTAACCCTAACCCTAACCCTAACCCTAACCCTAACCCTAACCCTAACCCTAACCCTAACCCTAACCCTAACCCTAACCCTAACCCTAACCCTAACCCTAACCCTAACCCTAACCCTAACCCTAACCCTAACCCTAACCCTAACCCTAACCCTAACCCTAACCCTAACCCTAACCCTAACCCTAACCCTAACCCTAACCCTAACCCTAACCCTAACCCTAACCCTAACCCTAACCCTAACCCTAACCCTAACCCTAACCCTAACCCTAACCCTAACCCTAACCCTAACCCTAACCCTAACCCTAACCCTAACCCTAACCCTAACCCTAACCCTAACCCTAACCCTAACCCTAACCCTAACCCTAACCCTAACCCTAACCCTAACCCTAACCCTAACCCTAACCCTAACCCTAACCCTAACCCTAACCCTAACCCTAACCCTAACCCTAACCCTAACCCTAACCCTAACCCTAACCCTAACCCTAACCCTAACCCTAACCCTAACCCTAACCCTAACCCTAACCCTAACCCTAACCCTAACCCTAACCCTAACCCTAACCCTAACCCTAACCCTAACCCTAACCCTAACCCTAACCCTAACCCTAACCCTAACCCTAACCCTAACCCTAACCCTAACCCTAACCCTAACCCTAACCCTAACCCTAACCCTAACCCTAACCCTAACCCTAACCCTAACCCTAACCCTAACCCTAACCCTAACCCTAACCCTAACCCTAACCCTAACCCTAACCCTAACCCTAACCCTAACCCTAACCCTAACCCTAACCCTAACCCTAACCCTAACCCTAACCCTAACCCTAACCCTAACCCTAACCCTAACCCTAACCCTAACCCTAACCCTAACCCTAACCCTAACCCTAACCCTAACCCTAACCCTAACCCTAACCCTAACCCTAACCCTAACCCTAACCCTAACCCTAACCCTAACCCTAACCCTAACCCTAACCCTAACCCTAACCCTAACCCTAACCCTAACCCTAACCCTAACCCTAACCCTAACCCTAACCCTAACCCTAACCCTAACCCTAACCCTAACCCTAACCCTAACCCTAACCCTAACCCTAACCCTAACCCTAACCCTAACCCTAACCCTAACCCTAACCCTAACCCTAACCCTAACCCTAACCCTAACCCTAACCCTAACCCTAACCCTAACCCTAACCCTAACCCTAACCCTAACCCTAACCCTAACCCTAACCCTAACCCTAACCCTAACCCTAACCCTAACCCTAACCCTAACCCTAACCCTAACCCTAACCCTAACCCTAACCCTAACCCTAACCCTAACCCTAACCCTAACCCTAACCCTAACCCTAACCCTAACCCTAACCCTAACCCTAACCCTAACCCTAACCCTAACCCTAACCCTAACCCTAACCCTAACCCTAACCCTAACCCTAACCCTAACCCTAACCCTAACCCTAACCCTAACCCTAACCCTAACCCTAACCCTAACCCTAACCCTAACCCTAACCCTAACCCTAACCCTAACCCTAA
>CM051234.1:822014-879514 GCA_027917425.1 Gastrophryne carolinensis
TCTCTCTCTCTCTCTCTCTCTGTCTCTCTGGCTGAGGACACAGCCCAGGACTGTGGAGAGACTCATGTGAGTAAAGGTTGCTGGAAGTCGTTTTAGAAGTTGGCAGAGAGAAGCTCTCCAGCTAGTAGTGAGGGTTTTCACTTGTATAGTTAAGTGCCGGACAGGCAAGGATTTACTTGGTGCAGTCGGTCGCTGCGCAGCAAGAGGCTACCACAACACACCAATCACCTGCTGGCAGCACAGTTGACTGCTTTAGCAGAGGCCGCAAATAAAGACCGACAAGACGCTGCAGGAGCTGATGCAAAGTATGGCCAATCTGCCAAGCGGGCAGCTGCCGACACCGCAAAGAGATATCCGTGCAAACCAATATCTGCAAAAGATGACGCCGGCGGATGATGTGGAGGCCTTCCTTGCAACCTTTGAGAGGATAGCTACACGGGAAGCCTGGCCAAAAGAAAGTTGGGCCGGCTTGGTGGCCCCATTCCTCATAGGAGAAGCACAAAAGGCTTACTATGATCTAGAACCGGATGCGGCTCAGGACTTTAACAAACTCAAGGCAGAGATTCTGGCACGCCTGGGTGTAACCATAGCAGTCAAAGCCCAGAGAGTACACCAGTGGACATATAACGTGGGTAAGCCGCCACATTCCCAAATGTTTGACCTCATCCATCTGACCAGGAAGTGGCTACAACCAGAAGTTCTGTCCGCACCGAAGGTGGTCAACGTGTGGTTATGGACCGATATCTAAAGGCCCTGCCTCCAGCGTTAAGGAAGTGGGTGAGCCACGGGGACCCAAAAACTGCAGATCAGCTTGTGGATCTTGTTGAACGGTACTGTCACGCTAGGGGGTAACTCCAGACCTCTTATGAGCTCGCAGCCCCCAATCTCCACAGCCAGCTTCACCTATAGGAGCCCCCGCTTGCCGGGACGCAAGCACGCCTACCCGGGATCGGTTGCCCCCAGGACTTATTGGTTCAAAGGATGCTAGCTTATATGGAGAGATCTGGAGAACCAGTAACTGGAGCGTGAGTGACGGAAGTCCAGAGACAGGCAATAGGTCGATAACAGGCAGGCAGAGATCGTAGCGGCACCAAGGATCAGGCAAGACGTAGTCGGGGTACAGGCTGAAGTTGGCAACAAGGGTTCAGGATCAAGAGGCGTCAGTACAGGCAAAGGTCGGCAACAAGGATTCAGGATCAAGAGGCGTCAGTACAGGCAAAGGTCGGCAACAAGGATTCAGGATCAAGAGGCGTCAATACAGGCAAAGGTCGGCAACAGGCTAAACTTCACAGGAATAGAGTACACAGGGTTCTGAGCGCTATCACAGGCAATTCACAACTGAGAGGGAATTGCCTTTATAGGGACAGGTCTGAGGGAGCAGTGTACTGACTGGTGCACGTAGGATTCCTAAGGGTAATTGGCTGGCAAGAAGGGAGGAGGTAAAGGCCAAGATATCAATGGGGCTGATTGGCCCGCAGAGCAGAAGAGGGCGAAGCCCCCAATCCCTTAGGGCTCATTGGCCCTTTAATTGATTGGGCATAACAGACACGTGCTTGCGGCCGCGCGCAAGCACGTCTACTGGAGGAGGAAGCGGGGGGCGTGGCTGAGCTGGGCGCCACTCGAGCCGACGCTGCCCGGTGCGGCCGTTGTATAGTGACAGCTGCGGCTGGCCGCCTGGAGACGTCGCTGGAACGGGGATCAGGTAAGCGGTTCCTGACACTACCCCCCCTTCACGAGGGGCCTCCGGACCCTCACCCGGTTTCCCTGGATTGTCACGATGGAACCTCTTTACAAGAGCCTTGGCATGAACATCCCTCGCTGCCACCCAGCATCTTTCCTCCGGACCATAGCCAACCCAATCCACCAAATACTGTAAAGAATTACGCACTTTACGTGAATCCAAGATCTTATTCACTTCATACTCGGGCTCATTATCAAGAAGAATTGGCGCAGGACCAGCAAGAGGAGCATTCTTCGCCGGTTTTAACAGTGAAACGTGAAAGGAATTAGGTATTCTCATAGTCGGTGGGAGTTGAACTTTAAAAGACACATTATTCAACTTCTTGATAATCGGAAAAGGACCAATAAATTTTGGACCTAATTTGCTAGATGGCTGACGGAGCGCAATATTTTTAGTGGAGACCCAAACTAGATCGCCTACTCGAAGAGTAGGTTCCTGTGATCTGCGGCGGTCGGCAAATTTCTTATACCTCAAACCAGTGGTCTTAAGAATTTCCTGAACGTGTGTACAGATATTCTTACGTTCTTGAAGCCACTCCTCCAACGCCGGCAGATTGGAAGGTGACCCTGAAAGGGAAGAAGCTCTAGGATTTTTCCCTAAGTTACAATAAAAAGGAGATACCTTAGTACTCTCACTAGGCGCGTTATTGTAAGCAAATTCGGCGAAATCAATAAATTCCGCCCATTGTTCTTGGGCATCAGAAACATAACACCTTAAGTATTGTTCCAAAGTTTGATTAGTTCTTTCCGTCTGCCCATTAGTCTGGGGATGGTAGGCAGAAGAAAGAGAGATCTGTATTCCCAACCGCGAACAGAAGTGTTTCCAAAAACGGGAAGTAAATTGAACACCCCGATCAGAGACTATATTGGACGGAATACCATGAATACGAAAAATATGCGAAGTAAACAGCCGCGAAAGCTCAGGTGCAGAAGCAAGTTTGGCCAAAGGATCAAAATGATCCATCTTACTGAAACGATCTACAACCACCCAAATTACAGTATTACCATGTGAGAGAGGCAAATCTACAATAAAATCCATAGAAATATGGGTCCATGGCTCAGCAGGAATTTCAAGAGGAACCAAACCGCCACTAGGAGCCTTGTGAACTCTACTTCGAGCACAAATAGCACAAGCGTCGATAAAGGCAGTAACATCGCGTCTCATGGTAGGCCACCATACATGACGACGGGCAAGCATAAACGTCTTACGGTTACCCAAATGACCAGCAGTTTTAGCATTGTGAAATTCGCGAATTACATCCAAACGCAGGTGCGGCGGAACAAACTGGCACCCCAAGGGTACATCACTAGGAGATTCATCTTGAAACGGCGCCAAGGTATTGGAGAGATCAGGAAGTAACACCCCGACCACACAACCCGTGGGTACAATTGGTTCACCAGAATCACCCCGATCCTTACATTCACCGAACATGCGAGATAGAGCATCAGCTTTAGTATTTTTTACACCCGGCTTGAAAGTAATAATAAAATTAAAGCGCGAGAAGAATAATGCCCAACGTGCCTGATGAGAGTTTAGCCTCTTGGCAGAACCTATGTATTCGAGGTTTTTATGATCGGTATACACAGTTATAGGATGTAATGAACCCTCCAACCAGTGTCGCCATTCATCAAATGCCAGTTTAATAGCTAATAGTTCCCTATTGCCAACATCATAATTTTGTTCCGCGGTACTGAATTTACGTGAAAAATAAGCGCATGGATGGAGACGCTCAGGGTTACCAGAATATTGTGATAAAACTGCACCCACTCCCAGCTCAGAAGCATCTACTTCTATAACGAAGGCTTTATGAATATCTGGATGAATTAACACAGGTGCCGAGGTAAAGGCCCATTTCAAGGTTAGAAAGGCCTCACAGGCAGAGGGGGACCAGTTAGCAATAAAAGCCCCCTTGCGGGTAAGGTTGGTAAGGGGTGCAACAACATGGGAAAACCCTTTTATGAAATGCCGATAAAAATTTGCAAAACCTAGAAAACGTTGCAATTCCTTTAAAGTTTTGGGTTGGACCCAATCCTGAACTGCTGAAACCTTCCCCGCGTCCATCTCTAAACCCTGGTTGGTAATAACATACCCTAGGAAGGGAACTGTAGTGACTTCAAACACACACTTAGACAGTTTAGCAAATAAGTTGTTCTCTCTTAATTTTTGTAGCACCAACTTAACATGGTGTCTGTGCTCCGGTAAAGAATTAGAAAAAATGAGAATATCATCCAAGTAGATGACTACAAATCTACCGAGATATTCCCTGAATATATCATTAACAAAATCTTGGAAAACAGCTGGCGCATTACAAAGACCGAAGGGCATGACCAGGTACTCGTAGTGCCCATCCTTCAAATTAAATGCAGTTTTCCACTCGTCCCCCTGTCGGATGCGAATCAGATTGTAAGCCCCTCTCAAATCCAATTTCGAGAAAATTCGAGCTCCTGTGACTTGATTGAACAGATCCCCAATCAAGGGTAAGGGGTATCGTTTTTTTACAGTGATCTTATTCAAGGCTCGATAATCTATGCACAGTCTCAAGCCACCATCTTTTTTCTCTACAAAAAAGAACCCGGCCCCAGCAGGCGAGGTAGAGGGACGGATAAATCCTTTCCTAAGATTTTCGGTAATATACTCCCTCATTGCTTGCTCCTCGGGCAGGGTAAGGTTATAGATCTTTCCCCTCGGAGGAATAGTGCCAGGCAGCAAGTCAATGGGGCAGTCATAGGACCGATGTGGAGGAAGAGTATCAGCAGAGCGTTCAGAGAATACATCGATCCAATCAGCATATGGCTGAGGTAATCCATGTGGTAAGACTTGAACGCTTCTGAGGCCTGTATAAAAACAGTGACCTTTAAAGTGGTCACTCCACTTGACCAACTCCCCAGCCCGCCAATCTAACACCGGGTTATGGAGTTGCAACCAGGGGTATCCCAAAACCACCTGAGTTTCCGGACAATCAAAAATATAGAATTCTAGGAATTCAGAGTGGGAAGAGCCGACAATTAGTCTGAGAGGTGGGGTCTTGGTATTTATAGGGCCTCCCTGGATAGCCTTCCCATTGATAGCTAAAAATTGTAGGGATCTTTCAAGAGGAACTACAGGGATCCCTAAGGAGGAGATCATGCTCCTGTCCAAAAAGTTTCCAGCCGCACCACTGTCTATAAAGGCGGAAACTGTCTGCTTAGAGGACCCCCAAGACAAATCGATAGGTACAAGCATCTTATTCTGGCGAGAGTAACAAACTGACTCACCCATATCAGTACTCTCTACCTGGTCTGGGTGTGGAAGTTTTCCGCCGGTTTCCCCTTGTTGGGACAGGACCCTGCAAAATGACCAGAATTCCCACAATACAGGCATAACCCCTCGGATCGCCTACGCTGCTTCTCCTCTTGGGATAAGCGGGTTCTCCCTAATTGCATAGGTTCTTCCTGGGAGGATGATGAGGTATTTTCTCCACGGGGAACCGGGGATCTATGACTCTGGACTGGTCTCAAGGACGTGGGAGCCCCGACTCTCTCCCTGGCCCTTTCTCTAAGACGCCGGTCTATTTTAATGGAGACCTGCATTAATTGATCTAGGTCGGCTGGCGGGGGAAAATTGACTAAAGCATCCTTGATGCTTTCTGACAACCCCACCCTGAACTGGCTACACAGAGCGGGATCGTTCCACCTAGCTTCGATAGCCCAGCGGCGGAATTCAGCACTGTAATCTTCAGCCGAATTCCGTCCTTGTTTTAAGGACCGAAGCCTATTCTCTGCAGTAGACTGTAAATCAGGATCCGCGTATAGAACGCCCATAGCGTTGAAGAATGCAGTTACTGATTGTAAGGCAATATCATGACTCGGCAAACTAAAGGCCCAGGACTGCTGGTCTCCTTGAAGCAGAGAAATGACTAGGCCTACTCGTTGGGTCTCAGTGCCAGAGGAGATAGGTCTCAGCTTGAAAAATAGTTCACAGGCATTCTTGAAATTGGAAAATTTAGCTCGCTCTCCAAAAAATTTTTTAGGCAGTGGAATCTTGGGTTCAGTGATATGAGGTGATACAGAGGTAGCCGGTACCTGACGAGACTCCTGAGTGGCCACCCTTTGAGCGAGTTGGTTGATCGCTGTGGCCATAGCTTGCACCTGCTGTACCAGGTCATCCATCTTGTTGGCCTGTGATAATGTCACGCTAGGGGGTAACTCCAGACCTCTTATGAGCTCGCAACCCCCAATCTCCACAGCCAGCTTCACCTATAGGAGCCACCGCTTGCCGGGACGCAAGCACGCCTACCCGGGGTCGGTTGCCCCCAGGACTTATTGGCTCAAAGGATGCTAGCTTATATGGAGAGATCTGGAGAACCAGTAACTGGAGCGTGAGTGACGGAAGTCCAGAGACAGGCAATAGGTCGATATAGGCAGGCAGAGATCGTAGCGGCACCAAGGATCAGGCAAGACGTAGTCGGGGTACAGGCTGAAGTCGGCAACAGGGGTTCAGGATCTAGAGGCGTCAGTACAGGCAAAGGTCGGCAACAAGGATTCAGGATCAAGAGGCGTCAATACAGGCAAAGGTCGGCAACAGGCTAAACTTCACAGGAATAGAGTACACAGGGTTCTGAGCGCTATCACAGGCAATTCACAACTGAGAGGGAATTGCCTTTATAGGGACAGGTCTGAGGGAAGCAGTGTACTGATTGGAGCACATAGGATTCCAAGGGTAATTGGCTGGCAACAAGGGAGGAGGTAAAGGCCAAGATATCAATGGGGCTGATTGGCCCGCAGAGCAGAAGAGGGCGAAGCCCCCAATCCCCTAGGGCTCATTGGCCCTTTAATTGATCCTCCGGCGGGCGCACACAGCACAGCGCCGCCGGAGGGCATAACAGACACGTGCTCGCGGCCGCGCGCAAGCACGTCTACTGGAGGAGGAAGCGGGGGGCATGGCTGAGCTGGGCGCCGCTCGAGCCGACGCTGCTCGAGCCGCGGCCGCCGCACAGTGGCTGCCTGGAGACGTCGCTGGAATGGGGATCAGGTAAGCGGTTCCTGACAGGTACTCTACAGCGGAAGAGTAACACCCAGCCCCAGGCCTCAACCAACCGGACAGCCAAAGTTCCCGGTAAGACTGTTCTGGGGTTTGTGGGAGTTGGGAAAAATGTAAGTATTTTACAACGAAAAGATGAGACTGTGGGCTCAAGGAAGCCTGAAATGCGAGACTTTGGTCTAGGTAGAGAAAATATCCGATGTTTTCGTTGCCATGAGTTGGGCCATATTGCCAGGAACTGTCCGATGACTGTTGAACCTATGCAATGTGATGCAGCCTTTTTGAAAAAACGTATGTCCATGTTTGCCCAAGTATTGTGTACTGCTGTCAGTTCTGACAGTTCTAAAAACCACCTGTATGAATTAACAATAGAAGATAACAAGGTGGTGCCTTTACTAGACTCAGGGAGTGTGGTAAGTCTGGTAAAGTTATAATCTTATAAGTGCTGCTAACAGGTGTCCTGACACTTACACGGTAACTTGTGTGCACGGGGACACACGTGAATACCAAACTGCTATTGCTTGTATTTCAACTTCTTATGGTTCTGTATGTCACAGGGTGGGGATAGTTCCCGCCTTAATGCAGGATGTCATTCTTGGCAGAGACTTTCCACATTTTTGGAAGTTGTGGGAAGACAATCTGGGGGTTAAAGAGGGTACACCTGATAGGCCCACAGCCTCCAACTTAAGCCCTGAACCATTTGATAGTACCCCAAGGAAAGATGTGGTTGGGGTTTGTGTAGAAAAGCCTTTAACTTTCCCTTTTTCTGTTATGGCAGGGGATTCTGGAGAACCCCTAACAGAGACAGAAACTCCGGGGGCTTCTCGGCAGTGTATACCTGATTTAGAGGTCCGAAAAGATGATTTTCAAAGTGAGCAGTTAAAAGACCCTGCCTTACCCGGAGCCAGAGAAAATGTAAAAATAGTCAATGGGATACCTGTGGAGCCCGGGGCTAGGCTTGCTTGCCCATATATGATTCTAGAGAATGACTTAGTCTACCAGGTTGATAAAAAGGGCGAGGAAAACATACACCAGCTAGTGGCTCCCAAAGCCTTCAGGAGAACAGTTTTAGATCTGGCACACGTGCACATATTGGGTGGTCATCTGGGAGTCCAGAAAACTACAGAGAGAATTTTGCTCAGATTCTTCTGGCCTGGGGTACATCATGATGTTAAAGAGTATTGTGAATCCTGCCCAGACTGTCAGTTGTCTGCCCCTAGGCCTCATTTCTGCAGCCCTCTAGTCCCATTACCAATTATTGGGGTACCGTTTGACCGGATTGGGATGGATTTGGTCGGGCCCCTTATAAAGTCAGCTCGTGGTCACCAACATATTTTAGTTATAATGGATTATGCTACACGTTATCCGGAGGCCCTACCTTTGCGAAACACATCGTCAAAGACTATCGCAAAGGAGTTAGTGCTGGTGTTTAGTAGGGTGGGCATCCCAAAAGAAATACTCACCGATGAAGGCACATCCTTTATGTCGAATGTGATGAAGCAACTTTGTAAATTGTTTAAGGTGAATCAACTACGCACATTGGTCTATCACCCTCAGACCGATGGCCTAGTTGAAAGATTTAACAAGACTCTAAAGCAGATTTAACAAGACTCTAAAGATGAAGGCACATCCTTTATGTCGAATGTGATGAAGCAACTTTGTAAATTGTTTAAGGTGAATCAACTACGCACATTGGTCTATCACCCTCAGACCGATGGCCTAGTTGAAAGATTTAACAAGACTCTAAAGCAGATGTTAAGGAAAGTTGTGGACAAGGACGGAAAAAACTGGGATTTGTTGCTTCCATATCTGTTGTTTGCCGTAAGGGAGGTGCCTCAATCGTCCACCGGGTTTTCTCCATTTGAATTGGTATATGGTAGACATCCCCGGGGTTTGTTAGATGTGGCAAAGGAAAGCTGGGAAGGGCAGGTCACTCCCTACAGAAGTCTAATAGAACATATTTCACAAATGCAGGACAGAATTTCAGCTGTGATGCCAATTGTAAAAACCCACATGGAACAGGCTCAAGGTGTGCAAAAAAGAATCTATGATAGGGGTGCTAAGGTACGTACCTTTGCACCAGGAGATCGGGTGTTAGTACTGGTTCCTACTATAGAGAGTAAGTTCTTGGCCAAATGGCAGGGTCCCTACTCCGTTATAGAAAGAGTAGGTGAGGTGAATTATAAAATTCACCAACCAAATAAAAGAAAGCCTGAGCAGATTTACCATGTGAATCTGATCAAACCTTGGAAAGACAGGCAAACTCTGGCTGCGAAGGTCGCGTGGCCAACCGGTGATGGTTCTCTAATACCTAATGTTATTATAGCTGAGACTCTGTCTGACACACAAAAGAAAGAGGCTAGACAACTGATAATTCATAACAAAAGCTTCTTTTCTGACAAACCAGGGCAGACTCCACTGATAAAACACGACATTGTGACCGAACCTGGAGTAAAGGTACATGTTAAGCCCTATAGAATCCCTGAGGCTAGGCGTGAGGCAGTGTCTAAAGAAGTGAAAGACATGCTGGAGTTAGGAGTAATTGAGGAATCCCATAGTGAGTGGTCCAGCCCAATTGTGTTAATTCCAAAACCAGACGGTACTATACGGTTTTGTAATGACTTCAGGAAGTTAAACTCTGTGTCTAAATTTGATGCCTATCCTATGCCAAGGGTGGATGAGCTGATAGAGTGACTGGGTACAGCTCGCTACATCACAACACTAGATCTGACGAAAGGTTATTGGCAGATTCCGCTGACGGAATCTGCCAAAGAAAAGACAGCATTTTCCACACCGGACGGTTTATTTCATTATGTAAATATGCCCTTCGGCTTACATGGGGCTCCTGCAACCTTCCAACGGTTGATGGATAGAGTGTTAAAACCACATAGGAAATATACTTCGGCCTATCTTGATGACGTAGTGATACATAGTCCTGACTGGGAGACACACCTTTCTGACGTTCAGGCAGTCGTTGACAGCTTACAGGCTGCAGGTTTGACCGCTAATCCAAAAAAGTGTTGTATTGGGTTAGAAGAAGCCAAATATTTGGGTTATATTATTGGAAGAGGCGTAATTAAACCCCAGGTAGATAAAGTTGAAGCAATCCAGAAGTGGCCTCAACCGTTAAATAAAAAACAGGTGAGGGCATTCCTGGGAATTACAGGGTATTATAGGCGATTTATACCCAATTTTGCTTCCATAGCAAATCCCCTGACTGATCTCACCAAGGGAAAAGACTCAGTGATGATAAGATGGAACCCTCAGGCTGAAAAAGCGTTTCGAACCTTAAAATTGGCCCTTTGTTCCCTGCCAATATTGATCACACCAGATTTCAAGAAAGAATTTGTGGTTCAGACAGACGCTTCTGAGACAGGAATAGGAGCTGTCTTGTCACAAATCCGGGATGGAGAGGAACATCCTGTGCTTTATTTAAGCAGGAAGCTGAATAAACACGAAAGAAATTATGCAATTGTAGAAAGGGAATGTTTAGCTATTAAATGGGCCCTCGAGTCCCTCAAATATTATTTGTTGGGAAGAAAGTTCTGGCTAGTCACTGACCACGCCCCTCTGAAATGGATGTTCCTTAATAAAGAGAAAAATAGCAGAGTAACAAGGTGGTTTCTAGCTTTGCAGGTCTACAACTTTACAGTAGAGCACAGGGCTGGGCGACTGCAGGGAAATGCAGATGCACTGTCACGTGTGCACTGCCTTCTGGTTACAAATGCTCATTCCCGGTGGCCTGAGCAGAGGGGGGGGATATGTGACATTCCTGCAGGTCTGATAGTAGAAGACAGGTATATTTCTCCCAGGTTCCTTTCCTATGTGAGGTAATAGCTGAGCCTCTCACCTGTCAGGTAATTAATTTGGGGGAATGAGAGGCTGAATAAAGGAGGAGCTCTCTCTCTGTCTCTCTCTCTCTCCTTCTCTCTCTGTCTCTCTCTCTGTCTCTCTCTCTCTCTCTCTCTCTGTCTCTCTCTGGGGCTGAGGACACAGCCAGGTCTGTGGAGAGACTCGTGTGAGTAAAGGTTGCTGGAAGTAGTTTTTAAAGTTGGCAGAGAGAAGCTCTCCAGCTAGTAGTGAGGGTTTTCACTTGTATAGTTAAGTGCCGGACAGGCAAGGATTTACTTTTGTTCCCGTGTTATCTTTATTTTTATTTGCAACCTTTACAAATAAAACTGACCTCGAGTCAGCTTGAATGAACTTTCTGCTGTTTGCCTGATGGGATAAAGACAAATACGTGTCAGAAGAGGGCGATCCCGGACTCTTATCACAATATATAATATATATATATGTGTGTGTATATATATGTGTGCGCGTGTGTGTGTGCGCGTGTGTGTGTATATATATATGTGTATATATATAATATATATGTGTGTGTGTGTATATATAATATATATGTGTGTGTGTATATATATATATATATATATATATATGTGTGTATATATATATGTGTGTGTATATATGTGTGTGTGTGTCTATATATATATATATATATATATGTGTGTGTGTGTGTGTGTGTGTGTGTGTGTGTGTGTGTGTCTGTGTGTCTGTGTCTGTGTGTCTGTGTATATATATATATATATTTATTAGTGTCTGTGTATATATATATATATTTATTCTCGGAGGCAGCAACTGGGCTTGCCAGAGCAGCTCAAGTATTATTTAGACCCAAAGAGCCAGTGTCGCAATTTAAAAAACCACGAAAATTCTGATGATCTAATTTATCCAGGTCTGAAGCCCTTTTCTCCCAAGGTTGTATCGGCCTTTCCTACCAAAACCCAGTGGTCCTGTCCTTTTGCCTCACACCCTATGGAAAGGCCTTTGCACCCTTTGCATGAGGTCAGAGAAATCACATTGTATTTACTTTGGGCCAAAAGGACTTCAGGAAATCAGATTCCTTTCATGTTGTCATTGGTCGTCCTCAAAGGGGCGGGGCCACTATTGGTAGATGAATCATAGAGGTGGTGGTAGAGGCCTTCAAGGCCCATAAATGCCCCTCCTCCATGTTCCTGCAGTAGAATCTTCATGGGGCTTCCTCATCATCAAGCTCTGGTGGAGCAGGTCTGTAAGGTGCCACTTGCTCACCATAATCTGATGCAGCTTCTGGCCACAATACTCTCCAGGCGGTTCTGTCAGTTCCGGGCCTCTGGGATTGGGCAGCTCCGGGATCGGTTCCGGCAGCTTCAGGCCCCTGGGTCGGTTCCGGCAGCTCTGGGCCCCCGGGTCAGTTTGGTCAGCTCCAGGCCCCCGGGTCAGTTCCGGCAGCTCCGGGCCCCCGGGTCGGTTCCGGCAGCTTCGGGTCCCTGGGTCGGTTCCGGCAGCTCTGGGCCCCCGGGTCAGTTTGGTCAGCTCCGGGCCCCCGGGTCGGTTCCGGCAGCTCTGGGCCCCTGGGTCAGTTTGGTCAGCTCCGGGCCCCCGGGTCGGTTCTTATTCTTTCCATTGTTTGGTTTCAGCCTCGATTTGGGTTGTTTAGTTGATTTGTTCCCATGCTGGGTGAGCCCTGATTTGCATGTCCCACTGTTATGCTAATTCAGGATATAAACCAACCAGCACTTCAGCAGGAATATATTTGGCTTTATTACAGGATCAGACAATGTAATTAACATCTAAGCAAGTAAAATAATACCAATGAATAAACTAAATCAAGAGATATGTAGATATTGAAATTCATCACCGAGAGCTTACATTCAGAAAAGGTCTCACTACACACAACCTCTTGGCTGGGAGAGCCCCTTACAACAGCCAGGTGAGTAATAGCTCTAGGTAAGTGGCTCTGGGTGATGTGCACATCAGGGGCTTTATACACCCAGGGTGTTATATAACCAGGTTTACAGCAACCAGTGTCTGGTAAAGCTATAAACAACCTTCATTGCTGGATAAAACAGGTTCTCCCTTTTCTCAAAGCTCCTCCTACATGGAAACACTGATTGTGGTCACATGTCCACATTATCATTACACCCAATCAGGACTAAATCTGGACTCTGCACAGGACAGAATGGGGGCAGTTACCTGAGTATCTTTAGTTTTCCTCCTGGGAAGTGGCCAGTGCCAGAATGTAGAGAAGGTGAAACGCGTTAGCCGCTGTCACGGGGCTGCATCCTAATGACTTATAATATGTTATAACAGTAATTATAATGTATAATTACTGGAAGTACTCACCTCAAGCTTTCTAGGTGTACCAGGCTTGTGATATCCCCCCACACACTATATATTCTCTGGAAGTACATAACTCAAGCTTTCTAGGTGTACCAGGCTTATTGATGTGGGCACAGTCTTCTGGAAGAAATTCCTCAATGAATTCTTTGGTTGCACAGGGTTTAACTAATAAAAGAATAAAAAAGCAAAATCAAACCCACATTTTCCTTAAAAAAACAATATGCAAACAAAAAAAAACAAGCAACAACCCCCGAACAGAACAATACCCAACATGCAGAGGTCCAAGGGAAGAGTTGCCAAACACCCCAAAGTAAAGCCTGTGTATAAGGGATGTAAAAGTAAAGCATGTGCTTTTTCAACCAAGACAACCCTTTACATTTGGAGCCCCCCCCCGGTGAAGAAGAGACCTGCATGGAGGTCAGTAAGTGTCATTTTTTTTCTTATACATTTAGCTGTAGCGGTGACGCCCTATTTTAGGCACTCTTCTGCAGACGGGGGATCGGAGACCCTGAGGGAGGAGACCCGGACAGTTTGAACAGGGGGTTAGGTGAGTTTTTTTACATTTTATTTTACACTAGAAGGGGGAAAAGCCAAGTCTGTAGGTTTTAAACCAAACCTATGATCGGTCTCTAAATCTGGTTAAAAACAGGTCTGGGCCCACACACATCTGCAGAAGTGTGCTATATTCTAAGCATACAGCACGTCCTGCTCCAGATATAGTAATAACATGTGGGTAGTCCTCCGCCTTCAGCGCCGTGCACTGCAGAGCACGAAGAAAACAAGCTCCTCCCGGCCCTACATACACCGGAGGACCTCCCACAATCCCCAGATTTCTCTGCAGTGCTGGAACTGCGAAGACATGAAGTAGCACGCTCTCGCAGGTGAGCGGGGCTTGACAGCCCGAGGCCCTGCAGGACTATTCCCACCCGTCCTTTTTTCAAATCATAATGCCTCCCAGCCTGGGCTGCGTGGGTCGGGTGAAGGTAGGCAGCACCTAGTGTGCTCACGGAGCTAGATTCCACCGCAATTCCCCAACCATAGGGTAGGCGGTTTAGGCTGATGGTGAGCCTCCAAGGGATGCCCCTCCCGCATTATTGTCCCGTACCCCGCGTAGTGCTGGACCCTATTATCGGGTCGCCATTCTCCTTCTTTTCCCTGTCCACTTAGGGGGAAAAGAAAGGGGGGGAGGGTACGCGTGTGGCGGTCCCAGTGTACCGGTGTGTCACGCTCGTGGCTTCTATTCTGCCCTTTATTAGCTCAGAGATGTCAGGGCCGCGCTGCTTGCTCCTTATTTCGGCTGCCGCTGTGTGTTTTTTTATTTAGATTTTTTGTTGTTTTTTTTTTACTTGATTGCACATTTAATATTGTTGCCGCGGTGCCCGCACTTATTGTCTGTGTATGATCTATGGAACGTTAGGCCTGTGGTTGCATCCTGGCCTCATGTTTTACCTCAGAGCTCTTTAGAATGGGCGGGGCCTTAGTTCGGCGCGCTTCGCGTCATGGCGGAGTATTTAGCCCGCCCGTCGAGCTTCGCCGGGCGCCATTTTGGTTAGCTTCACGCGCACGCGTCGTGGCGGTCTCCTCCTCCACTTGAGCTGTAAGTGTCCTTGCGGGAGAATCCCTCTGATTATTGTCTGCCCATCTGCGCATGTTCCTGACATCTCTTTCCCATTGTGTCTTTCAGACGCTGAGTTCCCGGGGCCTCTCCCGGCCTCATATCCATATATAACTATATACCTACTCATATTTTTACAATATATTGCTATACTCATACGTATAAGGAGCGGGCCTTCCCAAAATCTCCCACATTGATCAGCGGGTAGTTGGGGCATCCAGGGTTGCTTACTGCATAAATCCCTATTGATATCCTATTTTAAATAATCACCATATGGAGGCATCTCAGGATTGTGTTACCGGGGTCCCTCTGGGACAGGACCGGCTGTGTATATCATGCGGTCTCCCCCATGCTGAGGCGGACGGGGGAACGGGTCTGCACGTCATGTTCTGAACAGACGCTTGCTATTGTACCTCGCTCCTTCTCTCCCCTTTCCCCTTCCCTAAACCTCACTCCTGTTGAGTCTTGTACAAGTGGCGAGTTACAAATAGATTCCTCTCCTAGACGGCCCACGCTGGCCCAGATTGTTGAGGGTTTGTCCGGCCGGATGGGTCCGGATAGACAACGGCCCTGGACCCCCGCGGCTTCGGCTTGTGCTATGGGCTCTGAGGAGTCATTTTCTACACGTGCTAGCGCCACATCGGAAGAAGGGGACCTGTTCTCTGACCTAGGCTCCTCTGACGAGAGACCGAGGGGTCAGGATGACTGGGACCAGCTTGATATTGGCGGGATGTTACTCAGGATTTTTAATGTATTGTCCGTTTCGCCTCCTGGTGCGATCTCCAGGCCGAGGGGGGGCCGGCGCTTTCATACTGCGCCTGCGCGCTTGGAATTTCTCGAGCAGGCTCACTTCCATAATCTTGTACTTAAAGAGTAGGAATGTCCCGCTGCTCTTCAAAAGCCTCCGGAGGACTGGTCCCCGTTAGTGGACGCACCGATTTTTGGGGTTACTTCCTTACAGCTCCGGCTTACAGTTCTCTGCGGGACGCCGAGGATCGGCGCATTGATAGGCTGGCTTCCCACGCCTTTGCTTGTGCAGGCACGGCGCTGCGCCCTGTCTGTGCAGCGGCTATCACGGCAGTGGCCGCTAAGACTCTTATAAGAAAGATACCGGAGCATCAGCCTGAAGATTTACCCTGGGAGGTGTTTTACGCACTCTCTAGCTGCGATATTTTTGTTAAATTTATCCTTTTGGCCTTGGATGACACCATCAAAATGTGTGCTAGGACTTCTGCCCAAGTGGTGGCTATACGTCGCCTGCTCTGGCTGCGACATTGGGGGGCAGACGATGGCGCTAAAAGGATCTTGACGGGGCTTCCCTTCAGAGGGCATCGCCTGTTTGTGGCCCGTCTGGACTCATTTGAGAAGCAAGACAGTCCACCCAGTCAGGGGCGACCGTTGCGCCCCCCGCGGAGCAGGGATACCCCTCCTCCTCCATATCATACTGTCAAACAGGAACCGGGGATGCCCCCTGCTGGGGCTGGTTCGGTATCCTGTCCCAGGAGTGACCTTCAATGCCCGGGGCCCTCGGGCCGGGCTAAGCCTTTTTCTTTCCCTGAAAACCCTCATGCATGATGGGACGCCCTCACCCATCTGGGTGAGGGGATGACCGCAGCACCTTACTCCTATCAGGAGGCATCCTGCCTCGTCCTAGTGGCTTTAGGGGATAGTTCCTCCGGATATGGGTCAGTATTTGCTGGGCGGTCCTTCCCTGAGTCGGTCGGGAGGACTATGTTTCCATGCCTTTCGTCAGGTATGAGTGCAGGCTTAACTGGGCCTGTCAGGTATGGCCTTCTTGCAGAACGCCTTTATCATATAGAACCGGGGCCCCTGCGCGGGTCTGCCCCTCCCTCCCTCCCTCCCTTCAAGGATGAGGGAGTCTATCTGCCTAACCCCTAGGGGGGTGTGGCATTTGTATGCTAAACATTCAGCCTGGCACCCTTGACAGGGATGTTTGTGTACCAGGCTCCAGGGGTCCTCTGTCCGCTGGTGGCATGTTCGGACTTTTCTTTTTAGACTCCAAGGAGTCTTCTGGATATTGGGCCCACTACTGCGGGGCATTGGTGATCACTACACCGTTGAGGCTTAGGCCGAGCCCCCTGTTGCGCCCATGTATGCGGTAGGCTCTAGAGGGTTTGATGTCTCACATGGCATCAAGGGGGCATCTACCAGGGGACCTATCAGGCCCCCTGTTCCTTCACGAAAGCAATCGTGGGATTGAACTTGGTGAGTTCGGCCTCTACTGTGCTCCATCCTCTAGTTCCTGGTTGTACCTGGATTGGGCTTCACCTAGTGTCCTTTTCCTTGGTTATAAGGATTTTACCGGTATGAGGCCTCTGGTCCTCCGTCTTGTATAGTTCCTTTTTCCAGACAGATTTACTTCTGGTGCGCTAGTTGGCGACTGGTCCTTTGACATCACTTGTCGCTGTGATATTTGGGCTCTAAGTCGCCTTGGCCATTAGCCCTGGAAGAGGGGTTTGCACCCTGGGTCTAGGTCTGCTTACCTTACTCCTAGTGCAGGGTTCTACCCTTGTTATTGGCCAGATTGGTCTGCCCTGGGGGGTTAGGGGCCATGGGCATGGGGAGAGCTTGTGTTAGTCTCTGAAGGCAAGCAGCACTTTATGCTAGGGGCCTGGGTGGCCCAGTGGGGTGTTGGTCCTCAGGGTATTCTGCGTAGAACAGTAGGACGGTACGTTCCCTCATGAGGCCTATTTTTGACATAGTAAGGTGCCTTTACCCTAGGCCTACTTTAGCGTTGGCAGGATCTTGTGCTTACCCTGTTGGAGATGACAGATCTCGGGGTGTCTTGTTCCTTGGAGGCTCTGGACTTGTTCTTCCTCTTTATTTTCTTCCTTCTGCCACGCTAGGTTAGGTTATGTTGTACCCATGCTGTTTCGCTGGGTCTAAACTCCTTCCCCTATGGGATGATATCTGCTCCTGGGATTAGGATCCTATAAGCAGTTTTTTTTTTGGTATTGGCTCACGGCTTGACTTGGTCTATGGTTGGGGCCTGCCCAGCTCTTCTATTGCAAGACCTGATGCAATCTTTTGTTTGCATTCTTCAGGGTCTGCTCAGGTGCATTCCTGGGGGATTCCTAGTTCCCCTTTTTAGGGGATGTCTTATTCTGATGCCCTAATAAGGGTTCCCATGGGGCTTATTCAGGTCCTTGTCTGACCTGCTCCTTCCATCATGCTGCGCTTCTGGGGAAGTTGCTCCAGTCAGAAGTGTGCCATAAGGAATGGCTCTATTGGCGGTCCTAGTCATTATATTTATATATCTATACATACCTTATGTATAGCTGTATGCCATGAGGTGAGGGTGCCCGCCTTACACCAAGTTGGTGTAAGAGGCCAGATCCTCTGGTCTCTGGGCTATTGTCCAATTTACTATGAGATAAAAGGGATCTGTGCCCCTCTACTGGGGTTAGGGGTCTGCCTGAACTGTCTTGTCCCTGATAGGGAGGTTATCCTTGGGGCCTACCGGTGTCCCCTTCTTGAAGTACCGGTTTTGATTGCTTCCATGGCCTAAGGGCCCTCTGGCTTGGTCCTATTCTGTTGGTCGTCCTTCCGGACCTGTAGTACCTTCTTGGCTTCTGCCGTGTATTGTTGTTAGCACTTCTGCTGGTTCTGTCTGCGACCTGGACATGTATTCCCTGTTGGGGAAAGTTTTGAGTTGCCATGGCTACCCTCTTTTTGTAGTAACAGGGTTAGGCTGCTACTTTTGTTTTTCGTTCTCTTACTATATGTGCTTGGCTTGGGCCCTTTAGCACTAGGTTTCCGGTGAACAAGCTGGCTAGTACGCTGCTTGTGTTTAGTTCTCCCTTTTTACAAAGTTCAAAAGTTGAGGTTAGAGCATCGCTCTCGTTGCTAAATAGCATGGTAAGGGTTGACAGCGCTTTACTGTTGGCTGTGCCTTTTCTAGGGGATCCCACCCTATTTTTGGACACTGCTATTGGCTGTCCCATACGTTATGAATATGTTTGGAGCAGGACGTGCTGTATGCTTGGAATAATACAATTCTGTGAAGTACTCACCTGTAGAGTTGATATTATATGCATACAGCACGTCCTGCTCCACCCCACCCTGGTTTCACTTGTTCTGGATCCCCTGTATGGTGATTGTACTCACTTGGTGTTATTGCCAGACATTCTGGGTGGTTTTGTTTCCCCTGGCTTCTCTTCTCACTGCTTTTCAATGCTGGGGATTTGTGGGAGGTCCTCCGGTATATGTAGGGCCGGGAGGAGCTTGTTTTCTTCGTGCTCTGCAGTGCACGGCGCTGAAGGTGGAGGATTACCCACACGTTATGAATATGTTCTGGAGCAGGACGTGCTGTATGCATATAATACCAATTCTACAGGTGAGATTCTCACAGAATTGTATTATTAAATGCCATGGTGCCTCTATACAGGTAAAGTTCTAACGGGGCATAGCTAAGGGGGCGGGGAGGCATGTGCCCCGGGTGCAGCAGGTCAGGGGAATGCCAAAGGGGGGCATGAGCACAGGTGGGTGGAGCCATTTTGAATCTTTGACCCGAGTGACAAAGCTACGTCTCGGGTCCTAACACTAATAATACAATTCTGTGATTACTCACCTGTAGAATTGGTATTATGAGTATACAGTACGTCCTGCTCCAGATAGATTACTTACACGTGGGTATTACTCCGCCAGCTGGACTGCAGAGACATCGAAAATAGGCTCCTCCCGGCCCCTCAAATACCCGGGACCTCCCACAAACCCCAGCATTGAAAAGCAGTTAACGAGAAGCCGGGAGAATTAAAACAAACCCAAACTGGTAACTATAACAATGATAACAATCACCATACAGGGGATCCAAGATAAGGTGGAGGGGTGGAGCAGGACGCACTGTATACTCATAATACCAATTCTACAGGTGAGTAATCACAGAATTGTATTATTCTTAGTATACAGTACGTCCTGCTCCAGATATAATACTTACACTTGGGACATCCAATAGCAGTGTCCATAAAGTAGGGTGGGATCCCCAAGTAACAGCAGACAGTTCAAACCACTGCCGCCTGTAGAACCTTGCGGCCAAACACAGCATCAGCTGAGGCCCTAACATCAACCTTGTAAAACTTTGAAAAGGTATGAACAGAAGACCAAGTAGCAGCCTTGCAAACTTGTTCAACAGAAGCCTGGTGCTGAAAAGCCCAAGAGGCACCAATAGCACGAGTGGAATGAGCAGTAAGGCGGAAGGGAGGATTCTTTCCCTTAGCAGAATAGGCCTGAATCACAGCCTGACAAATCCACTTGCTGATAGTAGACTTGGCAGGAGCCAAACCCTTCCTAGGACCAGAGGGGACCACAAAAAGTGCATCAGTCCTCCTGAAAGGTGCAGTAGCCACCAGATAGTACTTCAAACACCTAACCACATCCAAAGAGTGCAAAACTCTCTCCTTAACATTACTAGGATTAGGGCACAAAGAAGGAAGAACAATGTCCTGATTCAAATGAAAGGCAGACACCACCTTAGGCAGAAAATCTGGCTTGAAGCGAAACACCACCTTGTCCTGGTGTCTCTCATAGTAGGGGGGCTGGATGGACAGCGCCGCCAACTCAGACACACGTCTGACAGAAGTGATAGCCACCAGAAACACAACCTTGAGCGTAAGAATGGCCAAGGCAGCATCCTGCACAGGTTCAAAGGGAGCACCCTGCAAGGCTGACAGAACCAAGTTCAGATCCCAAACAGGCAACATAGGTTTACGTGGGGGACGCACATGAGTGACCCCCTGGAAATAAGTCCTGATCAGAGAATGCTGGGCAAAGGACTTCTGTAAGAAAATAGCCAGGGCAGAAACCTGACCCTTCAGAGTACTGAGTTGGAGCCCCATCTCCAACCCATGCTGCAGGAACTCCAGAATCCTGGGAATAGAGAACACACGACAGGGAAGAGACTTAGACTCACACCAGTCAATGTAGGCACGCCAAACCCTGTAATAAATGGAAGAGGAAGACTTCTTCCTAGCTTTAATCAAAGTATCCACAACTGAGGAAGACAGCCCCTTCTCCATCAAGATGGAGGTTTCAGCAGCCAGGCCGTCAAAGCCAGAGTTTGTAAATTGGGATGGCGTAGGGAGCCCTGAGTGAGCAGGTCTGGCACCAAGGGCAGAGCGTACTGATCTACTGCCAGCTCCACCACGTCTGCGAATCACACTCTTCTTGGCCACCTGGGGGCCACCAGAATTGCTGGCACCCCTTCCAGAGCAATCTTGCGCAGAACCCTGCCCAGCAGGGGAATTGGGGGGAAGACATACAGAAGCTGAAAATCCTGCCATGACATTGCTAGCGCATCCGAGGTCAAGGCCAGAGGATCCTGGGACAGGGAGACAAAGGCTGGGAGCTTGTGATTGTGACGGGACGCAAACAGATCCACATCTGATTGGCCCCAACGGTGACACAGAGATTGAAACACCCTGCTGCATAGGGACCATTCTCCCTGGCGAGAGGTCCCCCTGCTCAGAGAGTCCGCCAGGCGATTTTCCACCCCCGGGATGTACACAGCTGATATGCAGGGGACATTGGCCTCCGCCCAGGTCAGGATCAGAGACGCTTCCTGGAGGGCCCCTTGCTCCGGGTCCCTCCCTGATGATTGATGTAGGCAACTGCCGTCTGGTTGTCCGAGCGCACCTGAAGAGGCAGGCCCCGAAGGTGAGTAGTCAAGTGAGCCAGAACTAACCTGATCGCCCGCAATTCCAAGACATTGATAGGTGTGTGGGCCTCCTGAGGGCCCCACCTCCCCTGGAACCGCAGGGACTTCCAGAAACCCCCCCCCAACCTAACAGACTGGCATCCGTGGTGACCGTCTCCCAGGAGGGGGCCAGAAAGGATCTGCCCCCAAACAGGTTCCTGGAGTCCAGCCACCACTAGAGGGACTGCTTGACCAGGGGGGAAAGCACCAGAACCTGGTCCAGAGACGCAGAGTCCTTGTCCCATACTGATAAGAGGTGGAGTTGCAGAGGCCTCAAGTGGAACTGAGCATAAGGGACCGCTTCGAAGCACGCCACCATCAGACCCACCAGCTGCATCCCCTGCCTGATGGAGGGATGAGGACAAGATAGCAGGAACTGGACCTGTGCAATCAGACTGTCCACCTTCTGCTGAGGAAGGAAGATCCTTGCCTGAACTGTATCCAGATTCATTCCTAGGAATGGAGTTACCAAGGAAGGGGACAGTGAGGACTTGGGGTGGTTGATCACCCATCCAAATGACTCCAGAGTGGACACCACCAGCTGAGTATCCAACTCTGCCTGATGTAGAGACTGGGAAGTGATGAGAATGTCGTCCAGATAGGGAAGCACGCAGACGCCCTGACATCTGAGCAGAGACATCACGCCAGCCAGCACCTTGGTGAACCCCATGGGAGCTGAAGTGAGGCCAAAGGGCAAGGCCTGGTAGTGTTGATCTTCCAGGGTGAACCTGAGGAACCTTTGATGACCTGGGAACACAGGAATATGAAGATAAGCATCTTTGATGTCCACAGAAGTCATGAAATCCCCTGGACGCAGGGAACTGATGGCAGAGCGCAGAGTTTCCATGCGAAAGCGTCTGCCCCTGACAAACTTGTTGAGAATCTTCAAGTCCAGGATGGGGCTGACTGACCCATCTTTTTTGGGCACGGTGAAGAGGTTGGAATAGAAGCCCTTGCCCCTTTCTTTTAAAGGGACCTGGCAGATGACCCCCAGCTCCAGGAGGCTTTGCACCGCCTGCACTAGATCCTGAGCTGACACAGGGTCCTGAGACATCCGGGATCTGATGAATCTTGGGGGGGGATCGGCAGCAAACTCTATCTTGTAACCGGAGGACACTACCTCCTGAATCCACCGGTCTGAGACATAAAGCCTCCAGACGTGAGCAAAGTGCTGCAGCCGTCCCCCCATCCGGATGGGTGAGGGTGCCCCTTCATGCCTGAGGGGGCTTGGTGGAAGGCTTAGGTTTGGAGCCCCAGGATGGGCCAGGGCGTCCACGTCCTCTGCCCCTACCCCAGAAGTCTCCCCGGGCCCCAGTAAAGGAAACCCCTCTCCCTTGTCTAGCATCACGGTAGGAGGAGGAGAAGGAACCCCGACCCCGAAAGGGCCGAGACTGCTGCCTGTGCTGGGGTAACCTGCCTCCCTTAGCAAGCAGGTCCAGGCGGTCCCCAAACAGGCGCAGTCCTTTGAAGGGAAAACCAGTGAGGGATTTTTTGGCAGCGTTGTCTTCAGCCCAATGGCGCAGCCAAACCGAGCGGCGTATAGCCACCACAAGGGGAGAGGTTCTGCCACACATTCTAATGGTGTCATCCAGGGCAGAGAGGACAAAATTTACAAAAACATCACAACTAGAGAGTGCATTAAACCCCTCCCTAGACTTATCATCAGGGGCACTATCAAGGATACTTCTGAGCAGGGTCCTAATAGTCACAGCTGTAATGGCCAAACATGCAAAGGCATGGGACGCCAGCTGATCAATGCGCCGGTCCTCAGCATCCCGCAGGGTAGTAGAGTCAGGGGAATGCATGACAGAGGTGTTAGATAACGCTAGGACCGGGGCATCCACTGGGAGGGGATGACCAACACTTCACCACATCTGCAGGAAAGGGATACCTCTTATCCCAACTCTTAGGTACACTGGGAAGCCTGCTGGGACGCTCCCATTCCTTGAGCACAAGATTATTGAAATGTGCTTGCTCAGGAAATTCCAAGCGTGACTTAGCAGTATGAAAAAGTTCCCCCCGTTGCCTGGGAGCCGCAACAGGGAGAGAGATAGACAGAACCTCAAAAATCTGAGCCACCAGTCTATCCGTATCATCAGGGGCCCAGGGGTTAGAGCCAGAATCATCATGACCCCTGGGCCTCTCATCAGATGACCCTGAGTCGGAGAATAACTCCCCTTCTTCCAAAGGGGTATAGCCAGATAGTTAAAAAAACCCATCAGCTTCCATAGGGAAAAGAGTGACATCAGGCGTTAAGTGCCGCTTTTTTGCAGAGGCCTTACGCGCCAAGGTATTAGCAAGCAACTTCTCAACACTAGCCAGTCTGGAAGACACATCAGGCTGAGAATCCCCACTTGTATGCAACTCAGTGGGAGTGAGATTTAAGCTTGGGGGAGTAGGTGAGGCGAAAAGAATCGCAGGCCCAGCTACTGGAAGGCCGGATTGCAGCACAAGCACCTGTGCGGCACAGGGTACACAGACCCGCGCCTTGTCAGTGTTAATATGAGACTCCCCACAAGCTACACACAGCCAGGCTTGTCCCGAAGGAACCCCGAGCACATTATCCTGAGACGCCTCCATATGGTGATTTTAACGGCACAACAGGCCGATAGGGATTGACGCTATAAGAGCAACCCGGAATGCCCCAATAACCCGCTAGGGAAGTGGGAGTAATTAACTAAGCCTCACAAGTTAATGAACTAAATAGAGGGAGAAGAGGCGGGAGAAGCCAAGAGGGTTCGGCCCGACTGAAAGACATAACCAAAAGAAAGCCGTAAGTATAAAATAAAAACAATGGTAATATAGCCGCCCGCGAGGGCACTCACGGACCGCGTTAGGTAGAAGCCTGTCACGCAGCAGCCGGAAAGCAAGAAAAAAAAAATGGCGTTGGGTATACCTCGAGGGGCGGGCCGCAGGAACAGTGACGCGGAACGCAAATTCGGCGGCGGCAAATTCAAGGCACAATAAGTGCAAACAAGTCAGCACGGCGACTGACACCATGTATAATAAAATAATGAAGTGAAGCACAAGGCCAATGCACACATATATACACACACGCCCCCTCCCCCAAAGGCTACAAGGAGAATGAGGGAGGACAGCGGCCACTTAACAGGGCCCACCGATAGACAGGGGCAAGGGGCAATAGTGCGGGAGGGGCACCAGGTTCACCATAAGCCTGAACCGCCTACCGTTTGGTGGGGGACTGCGGTGGAGCAGCGCTCCTAAGCACCAACAGCGGTGCTGCCTACCATCACCCGACCAGCGCAGCCAAGGCTGGGAGGCATATTACTAGTGGAACGGGTGGAAATAGTCCTACAGGGCCGCAGGTTAATAGCCCCGCTCACCTGTGAGTAGAGAGAGCCATATTCTTGTCCTTCGCAGTCCAGACTGCAGAGAAGATCTGAGGATTGTGGGAGGTCCCTGGGTATTTGAGGGGCTGGGAGGAGCCTATTTTTGATGTCTCTGCAGTCCAGAAATACCCGAGTGTAAGTAATCTATCTGGAGCAGGACGTACTGTATACTAAGAATATATGGGCATCGCAATAGACACACAATGTATTGAATACATAGTAGGCAGCTTGCCTGAGGTTCCACTATAACCTCCAGTGCAGCACATGGAGAGGAAGGGTCAAAAGCCTCGCAGTACAGCTTCAGACCCCCCCCCACCTTATATATCATAGACCCTCATAGATTAGAGTTAGGGCTGCACCTTACAGAGGAACTGTGGCGTTTGGTGCAGCTTTAGCTTCTGCAGATGTCTGTGGACCAAGGCCTCTGTATTTAACCAGATTTAGAGACAGATCATTGGTTTGGTCGCAAGCTAACAGGGTTTGGTGCTGTGGCTCCTTTAAGACTTGTGTATCCTAATTGCCCTGCTCACGTTAGTTCTAAATTGGTGTGAGCGGCTGCCGCCCCCTCTTCTGTATCATCTATAACAAAATCTGAGGAGTGAGCTGCGCGTATTTACTATCTACACAGTTACAATGTCATTGCTGATAAGCGCGATGGATACAAACTCTTGTACGTAAAATAATACATGACAGCGCGGTTCTTGCCTGGATCACTCCCGCCCTTAATGGAGTGAAGACAGCAGATTAATAAACTGTTAGAGCCAGTTTGTAGCCACACCAGTTATGTCGGGGGATGGTCCAGGTTCTGGAGATGTGAGGAAATGTCAGAGGAAGTCATATTTACTGGTTGTGTGAATTGCTGCTATCACATTTTGTCAATTATTAGCAAATTACGAGCAAGTCTCTCCAGGCTTTGTTGGGAATAATGCCAACTGAGACTCCATGGGTGTGGGGTCTGCCATGACCTCAGCACAGAGCCCGGCAGCCACGGGAATAGCGGTACAGTCATGGGGAGAATAAGCAAATGATTAGATAGGAATAGGAGATGGATCTCAGGAGGTGAGGGTAAGCTTTTTACATTAGCGATTTCCTATTCAGCCATCTGGGTGCTACAGAGATCCTGGTTAGCAGGTAACTCCGAAGAGGGAAGCTTCTGTCTCTAGACAAGTTGTGAGCAGTCTGGCCACCTGATGCCTGCAAATCCCATCCTGCCTCTTCATTATATAAACAATCTCTTGACAATACGAGAGGATGACTCCTGTCTGATGAAGAAGCTCACAGTTTGGAAGCTCCCGAGTCTTTGGTGTCACTCGATGCTCTACAACCTTTATACTATGTGGATTCTGTACAAACTGCAGTAATGTGACTTATTTCACGGTTTTACTAATAAAAGTTTCCACATCCAGAAAAGGCTACAGCTTCTTTCCCTTGTGACTTCTTTCATGTGTCGTAAGATGCGGTTTCTGACTAAAACTTTTCCCGCAAACAGAACAGGAATATGGCTTCTCCCCTGTATGAGACCGCTTATGAATATTCAGAGCAAACGGGCGTGAAAAACACTTCTCACATTCAGGACAAGAATACGGCTTCTCCCCGGTATGAACTCTTTCATGTTTCGTAAGATGCGATTTCTGACTAAAACTTTTCCCGCAAACAGAACAGGAATATGGCTTCTCCCCTGTATGAGTCCTCTTATGAACATTCAGAGCAAACGTGCGTGAAAAACGCTTCCCACATTCAGGACAAGAATACGGCTTCTCCCCGGTATGAACTCTTTCATGAATGATGAGCTTTCTTTTACTAGGAAAAGATTTCCCGCACTCAGAGCAGGAAAATGGCTTCTCGCCTGTATGTATTATTTTATGTTTGCGAAGACCTGATTTCTGCTGGAAACGTTTCCCACACTCGGGACAAGAATACAACTTCTCTTCTGTATGAATCATTTCATGTTTTGTAAGATCAGATTTGTGGGAAAAGCATTTCCCACACTCAGAACAAGAATATGGCTTCTCCCCTGTATGGATTCTTTCATGTAATTTAAGGACAAATTTGACAGAAAAACATTTCCCACATTCAGAGCAGGAATACGGTCTCTCTCCTGTATGAATTCTTTCATGTTTGTTCAGATGTTCTTTCCTAGAAAAGCATTTCCCACATTCAGAACAAGAGAATGGCTTCACCCCAGTATGAACTTTCTCATGGGCCAATAGATACTCTCTACGTGAAAAACTTTTCCCACATTCAGAACACGAATACGGCTTCTCTCTTGTATGAAGTTTTTCATGTTTCTTCAGCTCTCTTTTAAAGGAAAAACATTTCCCACATGTATCACATGAATACGGCTTTTCTTTTGTATGAACTCTTTCATGTGTCCTTAGATGTGAATTAGAGGTAAAACATTTCTCACATTTAGGACAAGAATACGGCTTCTCTCCTGTATGAACTCTCTTATGGATGATAAGATCTGTTTTCTGGGAATAACATTTATCACATTCAGGACAGGAGTATGGCTTCTCCCCTGTATGAACTCTTTCGTGAATGAGAAGAGCTGATTTACTGGAAAAACATTTCCCACATTCTAAACACGAATGCGGCTTCTCTCCTGTATGAACTCTTTCATGTGTGTGAAGGGCTGATCTCTGGGAAAATGTTTTACCACATTCAGAGCAAGAATACGGCTTCTCTCCTGTATGAATTCTTCTGTGTGTGGTAAAAGCCGAGCTAGAGGGAAAGCATTTCTCACAATCAGCACAACAATAGGGCTTCTCTCCTGTATGTGATCTTTCATGCAAGGTAAGACCCGTCTTGGAGGAAAAACATTTCCCACATTCAGAGCAAGAATACGGCTTCTCTCCTGTATGAACTATTTCATGTGTCTTAAGCTCGTATTTAGAGAAAAAGCATTTCCCACATTCAGAACAAGAATACGGCTTCTCTCCTGTATGAATTATTTCATGTCTTTTTAGCTCTAAGTTAGCGGAAAAGCATTTTCCACATTCAGGGCAAGCGTACGGCTTCTCTCCTGTATGAACTCTTTCATGATGTATAAGGGAGGACTTGGAGGAAAAACATTTTTTGCATTCTGAACAAGAGTACGGCTTCAAGCCTGCATGGGTTGCCATATGTTTCTTGAGAGTTGACTTGTCAAAAAAACCTTTTCCGCATTCAGAACACGAATGAGGTTTTTCCCCGTTATGAATTCTTTCATGACTGAGAACACCTGATCTAGAGGAGAAGCATTTCCCACATTCAGAACAAGAATACGGCTTCTCTCCTGTATGAATTCTTTTGTGGGTCTTCAGAATAGATTTGGAGGTGTAACAATTCCCACATTCAGGACAAGTAAACGTTTTCTTCCTCTGGATTTTTTTTTGGCGGGAGGTCACTTCTTTCTTTGCTGTATGATGGGGGACAGGATGGGAGTCATCAGAGGTGCACCCCGAGTTAGATGATGTAGCAGTATTGTCACGATCATTGCGTGGGCTTCCTTCAAAAGTGTCTGCTGTCAGGTCATCTTCAGATGCTGAATCTGGAGATATATTAGGGTGTATTGCAGGGTTTCCTCTAGTGCACCGACCAGCTGGAAGAAAAACAAAAATAGCATAAGATAACAAATCACTTCAACTAATCATACAGTTATTCGATGTTGACAAATCTTCAGCAACTTAGAAACAATGGAGGTATAAAGCTCCCCAATCTAGAAACCTACGACATGGTGGCTCTGTACCTTACCTAAAAGATTGGATCAATAACGCGACTAGATACACAGATCCAACTGTTTACCAAAATGTCACCCCACACACCAATCTCCTTTAGCTTTTAAATTTTCCCAAATCACTGCTGCCCCAACTCACACAATCCAACCCCTCGTACAATCCAACCCCCTACATTTGGCAAGTGTGGCACAAGTTACAAACCAGATTAAAACTTAATAGTCACTCTTCATTGTTCCTGCCCCATCACACAACCCGAATTTCCCATTGAAAAAAAGGACACGGGGATATAGGGAGTGACATGGGGGACGGACATATGTCCTGTGGTATTGACTACAACTAAACCTCGTCTACCATTGGATCAAGCTAAATCTAAATATCCAAGCCTAGCAATATGCTCAGCAGGTAATACAAAGGTTATCAGACCAGGACCAGGATTGGGGTAATTCCCCCAATCAAATGTTATGAGACGCAGTCACAATATACTATTCCACTGATTGACTCGAATGTGACCTATGAGGCCAGAATTCTGGGCTTTTTAGCTGGGCCTCAAGACTTACTGAGGTCCTAGTGGCCAGACCTTTTGAAGGAAACTGCATATCACTGGTCAACCCTTCCCATCCTCTAGCTGTAGAGAAATGACCTTCCGGCAATTTCACGATTCTTATATATCCCCACATAGGGTATATTTAATGTTTATCGGACTTAAATGACGCCAATGCGGTCATGACAAGGTGAATAATTTTGACTTAACCCTTTAAGTGCCAGCCTACCTGGAGTTTTTGTCACACTCTGTTGCCAGACCATTTTGCACTATTTTGCGCTCCCCATGTTCAAATGTGATTTTTGAAAGGATTTCCAGGGATTTCCCAGGAAAATGATATATTGTTTTTTTCAGCAGTCTGAGCTTTAACATGAAATGTCTTGTTTGTCATTTTTTAGGTGTATTCTCAATATTTTTCGGCGAAATATGTGCATAAAAATTAAAAAAAAACAATTTTTTACAATTTGTAGTTTTTTTTGTAATAAAAAATGTAAGTTTGTCAATAAAATCTTATTGCGTGTGAAACCCCAATTTCTCCCGGTTACAGCAGTACCACATATGTATAGGTAGACACCCTTTCCTGCCCAGGAGACTCCCCCAAACTGAAACAGAGCTTTAGGGGATTTTCAGAAAAAATACAACTGTGATATGGGCTATGCGCACCTTGCAGTTTTACCAGAAAAACAACCCTTTACATTTGAAATACCCCCAACAAACTATATATTCTCTGGAAGAACACACCTCAAGCTTTCTAGGTGTACCAGGCTTGTTGATGTGGCCACAGTTTTCTAGAAGTAATCCCTCAATGTATTCTTTGGTTGCAAAGAGTTTCCCTAAAAAAAGGATAAAAAAGCAGAATCAAAGCCACATTTTCCTAAAAAAACTATATACAAACAAGAAAAAACAAGTATAATCTGAAAAAGCAACATCCCACCGAACAGAACAACACCCAACATGCATTGCTACTGTCCAGGGAAGATTTGCCAAACACCCCAAAGTAAAGCATGCGCATAACGGTAATTTTACTTGAAAATTTCAGCTCTGCAGACAAAGTGCGCACCTTGCGATTTTTCAACCAAAACAACCCTTTACATTTGGAATATCCCCCATAAACCATATATTCCCTGAAAGTACACATGTTAAGCTTTCTAAGCGTACCCAGCTTGTTGTAGTGGGCTCATCTTTCTGGAATTAATCCCTCAAAGAACTCTTTGGTTGCGCTGGGTTTCCCTAAAAAATGTATAAAAAAGCTGAATAAAAAACACCTTTTCCTAAAATATAAATATGCAAACAAGAAAAAACAAGCTAAGTCTGAAAGCGCAAGGTCCCCCGAACAGAACAATACCCAACATGCAGAGGTACTATTAACCCTTTTAATTGCCAGCCTACTTGAGATTTTGTCACCCTCTGTTGACAGGCCATTTTTCCCCATTTTGCACCATGTTTTGCGCCATGTTTTGCGTCATTTTTGCTGGAATTTTCAGGAAAATTATATATATATTTTTTGCAGCAGAGTTTAGGCTTTAACATGAAATGTCTTGTTTGTAAATTTTATTTATTATTAATTTTATTTATTATTAAGTAAAAATAAATAAATAAATAAAAAATTTTTTTTAGAAAATTGCCTCCTTTATTTTAAATAAAAAATGTATTTTAATAGGGAAAACCATATTGCATGTGAAAGCCCCATTTCTACCGATTAGAACGGTACCACATATTTATCGGTAGCCCCCCGTTCCTGCCCAGGAGACCCCCCTAACTGAAACAAGTAATTTTTAACATTTACAAATAAAATACAACTACCATCCCCACTACAAAGGGTTAAATCGAGAAAAAAAAAATGACATAGGGTCCCCCCTCCCGGGAGGGGGGGGGGGGGGCATTTTTTGGGGGGATTTTTAAGGGTTAAAAATCCTTAAAAAATAAAAAAAAAATGACATAGGCCCCCCCTTACCCAAAGTAACCAGCCCGGGACCAGCTATGGGGGCTTGTAGGAACGGGGCGCAGGGGCCAGCTTTTGTGGCCCCTGGCCCTGCAGGCTACAAGCCCGCATAGCCCCTGGGCCCGGGCTCTTCTGCCCCCCCTGGGCTTTGGGGAGGCAGGTAATGGGGGTGCCGGGGGTTAATGGCAAGTCACCGCCTAGCGCAGGTGACTTGCCACCTCCCCCAGCCTTGTGAACTGGTATAGGGGTCATGGACACCTTACCAGTTCACAAGGGGTTAAATGTAAAAAAAAAACACAGACACACAAAGAGAAAAAATATTTTATTTTTTTTAATACTTACCTCCCATCCATAGTGGAGCACTCTTTCAGCCTTTTATAGCTGCTGGATGACAGAAAAGAAAAGGGTTAATTAAAAAAAAAACATAGGGTCCCCCCTACCCAGCATTACTGACCCGGGCCAGCTATGGGGGCTTGTAGAACAGGGCGCAGGGGCCAGCGTTGGTGGCCCCTGGCCCTGCAGGCTACTAGCCCACATAGCCACTAAGTGGCCCGGGCCCTTCTGCCCCCCCCTGGCCGTTGGGGAGGCAGGTAATGGGGGGCTGGGGGTTATGGCAAGTCACCCGCTAGCCGCAGGTGACTTGCCAGACCCAGGGCCTTGTGAACTGGTATAAGGGGTCTCATGGACCCCTTACCAGTTCACAAAGGGTTAAATGGAAAAAAACACCAGCAGGGGCTGGGATGATGTCATAGCCCCGCCCCCAAAAGGGGCAGGGCTTGACGCGGAGACGGACCGGGATGACGTCATAGCCCCTGCCCCCTTAGCGGCAAGATGACGGCCGCCATCGAGGAGGAGAGAGCCTCCCGGGCTCTCTCCTGAAGATCGGTAAGTCCTGGGGGGGATCGGAGGCCCCCCAGGTGAAGAGGAGGGACAGCGGGAGCCAGCGCACACGCAGGTAAGTGAATGTCATTTTTATTTTATTTTTTTTTTACAGTTAGCAGCTGCTGCTGCTGCAGAAGCGGGGGGGGGGGGCGGCCTATTCCGGGGGCCGGATCCAACGAGGGGTCAGGTGAGTAATTTTTTTTTTTTTTTTGCCCACTAGCAGGGGTAAATGCCAGGCACGTAAATTTTACGTGGCTGGCATTTTAGACTTGATTCAGAGCCAGGTGGGAAAACGCATTCCTTTATTAAAGGAGAGAAAATAGCCATTGACTTTCATGGTCTACCTTGCAGGTGATTTAGCAACCAGATGTGTATATTTCCATCTGGCTCTGAATCATCCCCAAGATAGACAATACAAGTTAATGGCAGTTTTCTCTCATACAAAAAAAGGAATGAGTTCTCTCATCTGGCTCTGAATCGACCACATTGTGGGAATGCATCTTTTTCAGGAGGTTTAGGCACGCCGTAATGCAGTTCTTCTTAAAAATTCAACTGTGATTCTCACCTGTAGAATTGTTTTCATCAGAATCAGTAAGGAATGGGTTAACTATTGCCCAAAGGGCGTGGACTGCAAGACAAGAGGCGTGGCTCCTCCAGGTCAATATACTTCTGGATGCATCTCCCTAATCCAGTAATTGAAAAGCAGTAGAACAGCCGCCCAGGAGGATAAGGCATCCTAAGTCGTGCTCGAGACGGAACAAGCTCCTCTCTACATTTATATCTTCCCCTTCTTCCTTCATTCCTTTTATATACTGATGAACTATTTACACGTTAACCTATACACAAGCTCCACTAGGACTAGGCATCCTAGCGGACAGGGAGGGCTGATGAACTGGAGTGGTAATAGAAGAGAAAACAATTCTACAGGTGAGAATCACAGAACTGGATTTTCTCACCTGTTCCAGTTCATCAGAATCAGTAACAAATGGGACATCCAAAAGCAGTGCCTGTAATTTAGGCCGGGATCCCAATGCTAATCTTATTCCCTTATTGAGAAGTAAGACCGTTAGCTCTCTACAGTCTGTGATCTTCCTACCAGAAGTGGCATCCGCTGAGCCTCTGACATCCGCCTTATAAAATTTGCCAAATGTAAGAACTAAGGCCCAAGTAGTAGCCTTACATACTTGTCCCACCAAGGCCCGGTGCCAAAAGCCCAGGAAGTTCCAATAGCTAGTGTAGAATGAGCTATAACCTGAAGGGGTGGGAGAGACTTCCCTTTGGAGATATAGGTCCTTATGGCCATTTATCTAATCAATCAATTTATGGTAGACTTATCTGGTAAAAAAACCCTCCATAGCTCCTCCACTATATTAAGGAGTCAGACTAACGGAAGGCTTGTGCAGCAGAGATATAATCCTAGTGCACTCACTACATCCAGAGAATGAAGGACCTTCTCTTCCTGGCTAACTGAAGCAAGACAAAAGGGAGGCAAAAACCACCTCTTCGTTTAGGATGAAAAAGAGGGAACCACCTTAGGAAGGAATCTTGCTTAAAAACAGAAGACGGCCTTATCCTTAAGCAACTGTAATAAGGAGGCTTAACAAAAAAACTATCAATTCAGAAAACCTGCCGAACCAAGTAATTGCCACTAGAAGATGACTAAGGGTCATTAAGCCTAATGACATTTCTGCCAATGGTTCGAGGTAGGACCCTGCAGACCGACAATAAATTTCCAGTCCCAAACAGGCAGAGTAGGCTTACATGGGGGACACACGAGTGACTCCCTGCAAAAACACTTTAATAAATGTATTCTTGGCAATGGGTTTCTGAAAAGATAAAAGCAGATAATTGTCCTGCTCAATTGAAGACCCTCATCAAGACCCTTCTGCAAAAATTCCAGAATTCTGGAGATAGAAACTTTCCACAAGTAAAACCTCTAGATTTACACCAAGCAATAATATTCACCAGACTCTGTAGTAAATCTTTGATGAAGTTTGCTTTCGGGCCTGAAGCATGGTCCGTATGACTCTTCCAGATAAACCTCTCTCTGCCAAGATGAAGGATTCAACAGCCAGGCCATCAACGCCAGAATTCTTAAATTGTGGTGCCATAGAGGCCACTGAGTGAGAAGATCTGGATCGTCGGGCAACCTTCAAGGGTGGCCTTTCGATATATTTTTTTTTAATTCTTTATTTAAGGTTTTCACAAGCATGTACAAAGCAGTATTTCTGCAAAACAGTTCTCATGTACAAGATAAAGGGTCATGTACATCTGAAAGGTCACAAATTTCACAGCAGGTCACAACAATCAGATTATGTTCAAGTCTCTATAGGGCATTCTACAAATGAAAGCGGGGGGGGGGGGGGGAGGAGAAATGGGGGGGCGGGGGGGGGGGCATGGACCTCTGGGCTTCTCCCAGCAGCGCTCGACACTCATTAGATTCAGAGAATCTCAACCAGTTGAACCATGTGCATGTGAAGCTCTCAAATCTATTCTCACAAGAGAGGATCACACTTTCAAATCGCATGAGCTCATTGACTTTCTGTATCCACATTGCAATCGAAGGAGGATCTGGGCTCTTCCATCTTTGGGGGATACAAATCTTAGCCGCATTAAGAGGGTGGCACAATAGCGATTTCTTGTAAGACTTCAGGGGGGTAGCTGACAGGTGAAGGAGACAAGAGGCTGGGTCATCAGCCACCTCAGTCTCCGTCACTTTGCCCGCCACCTCCCTCACAGAGTCCCAAAAGGGTCCGAGGATGGGGCATGCCCAGAAAACGTGCATCATGTCTCCCCTCGCTATGCTACATCTCCAGCAGTTTTCTGAGACATCTGGGCACCATTTGTTAATCGATACCGGCACTCTATACCATCGCGTAAGATTTTGTAATTGCACTCCTGAAAGCGAGTGCAGATGGAGGTTTTGTGAGGCATAGCCAGAAGCCGCCTGCGTTGGTCTGGCGTAAAGGAGACATGAAGATCTCTCTCCCACTTCCCCAGAAAAGAGGGCTCCTCTCCTTCCAAAGGGGCCAAAGAATCCTCTGAGGAACCAATCTCCCTGATGCAAAACCGCTCTGCTCAGATGATCGGCCTGCAAATTGTCCATTCCTGATGTTGGGGGGTTTACTCGCACCCCGATAAGTCTATCTGGCCTCTGACCTAACCTCGGTATCGTTCTCCTTTTACAGCCAGCTGGAGAATCACGTAAAACATACGCAGCAGGACAACTCATAAATCTGCTTTATAGAAAAAGCTTACATTCTTCTATCCAACATGTCAGTAGGAGCGTGACCTCCGGCCCCCACCAATAAGGGACTATGGGAGTATCTGAGCCAGTACTATCTAATCTTGGGTGTGCGGAATGCTATGACCGTACCAAGCCTCAGAATCACACGGACACCACAAAGCTTAAGGGAAAACTCTAAGTCTAAAAATATTGAGGCAGCAAGATGGCTGATATGACGTCAAAGAGAAAGAGAATTAACCCTTTACCTGACATGTGGAGCGCCGAGATGTGCGGAACATGCTTCTCGACCCCGAGTAAGGTCCTACTTATTTCATTGAGAGCTTCCCTGCTTCTGGTGCCCCCCTGGTGGTGGATGCCACTTCCATCAGATTGTCTATTTGAATCCTGACGGGATGATCCTTCAGACCGTGTCCAATGTTTAAAAGACAATAGAATCGCTCTCAATTCCAAGGTTTTTATGGGGACTCTGCTCTCCCCAATCTCCACTTTCCCTGGATCGATAGGGACCCCATGAAACCCCCCAAATCTGTTAGACTGGCATTCCTGAGTGATAATGTTCCGTAGACCCGGAAGAAGGATCTACCCATCTGAAGAGGCCGAGAATTCAGCCAGCAGGTTAGGGAGTGTCTTGCTAGGGTGTAATTTCTCTGTCAATATTTTTTATTTAAGAGAATAAAGATACAATTACAGGCAATCGGCAGAAAAAACAGAACCCATCCCGCGCAGGGGAGGCAATCGTCACAAAGCATGTAAGAATATGACACTCTATCAAATATGAGAAAAAAAAAACTCAACGCCGTTACAAAGCAAATCAATTGCATTAGAATTGTAGCATAAATAAAGTAATATTGTAACAGTATCTGCTAGTATCGATTCTTTACTCTCACAGCCTCCCAAGCCGGGAAGAGCAGTCACAGTAGCCACTCCCACCTCCTCACCGCAACTCCCCCCCCCCCCCCCCCAGCCTCCCAGAGGCAGGCCACCCAGCAATCGCGGGGCGCACCCACACCCGGGACCCGGGGGAGCGGCGCGGGACGAGCAGCCGCGCAAGCAGCAAAAGAGAATCATAGAACAGGAACAAAATAAAAAGGAAAAAAGAAGGGGGGAGGGGAGAGAGGACAAAGAGACATAGATGGGTGGGTTAGGATAGGGAGGAAAGAGGGAGGGGCGGGATAAAATGAGAGGGAGGGGGGTCAGGGGGAGAAGATAAAAGGGGGAGGGGAGCCTCGCAGTCCAGCCCGCCTAAGTCACCTAACTCAGCATGCCCACTGGCGCGTCCGGCCAGGCATATTGTATCCAGGGTTCCCAAATGGAAAGGAACTTGCCCTGACTATCGGCTCGAGAGTCTCTCATTAATCAAGAACCCATTCATCCTAGCCGATACCTCCGACAGTGGGGTAATCTGCTTTATCCATCCCCTGGCAATGGTTTGCTTCGCCGCCAATAGCAGGTATATAAATAACTTGTTCTGCTTGTGGGTAAGCTCTGGGGGTTTACAGTGAAGGAGGGCCACCCAGGGGTCCTTTTTGATGGTCGTCCGAAAAACCTTTCCGGCTATCTTATATACTTGAGCCCAAAAACGGGTCAGCAAAGGGCATGTCCACCAAATATGTAAAAAGGAGCCCTCTACACTACAGCCCCTAAAGCAAGTGTTGGCCTGCCCCGGGAACATTCTGCCAAGGCGGCTTGGCACCAAGTACCATCGATACAGAACTTTATAGGCCGTTTCGGTCGTAAAGACATTCATGGAGCATGAGGAAGCAGCTTTCCAGATGTCCGGCCACCCCCTCCCCAAATGGCATGGGCCTAAATCTCGCTCCCACCTCTCCACGTGTACATGTGCACCTACCCCTATGTCGTTCAACATGGAGTATAGCGTGGATATTGTCCCCCTACAGAACGGCCCCTCTCTGCAGACTCTCTCGAAGGGGGTATATTTCCGGAAGGGCACCCCCAATTTAGTTAAGGGAGACAGCCAGTGTTTTAACTGTAGGTACTGAAACAAGACCCCCTGGGGGGCATCATGACTAGGCAGGAGTCCATCATCCGAAAGGAGGTCCAGTACTCTGATCAATCCATGGTCTACACACCACTTGAAAGATAATCTATTTTCGATGCCCGGGGGAAATGCTGGATTGCCCCAAAGGTGTGCCAGGGGAGTGTGGGGAGACATCAGAGAAGCGGAGTATTTAACCGAGTCCCATACTGAGAGGGAATGTTTCATCAGTGGGCTAAGTGTCCTAGGTCTAGATGCTGCTAGGGTGTAATTTAGCTCAAATTCACAAGTATTTTTGCAGCCCCTAAAAGACAATTTAAAAGCTAAAATATATGTGTATCTCTAAAATTACACCGCATCAGGAATTCCAAGGAAAAGCTTGATGCACTTTAAACAGTTATTTTTTTATAACTTGCAAAAGATGTACAAATACAAAAATGCTACAAGAAGTGTTATAACATAGAAGCCTAACAGGGTAAAAGTATATATATTAAAATGTATTACTCATGTGTTGTATTCGGGTTCACAACACAGGTCGCTCTATCCCAAAGCAAAATCTCATCCACCTGTGTCCCTTCCATTTAACATGTGTGTCCTTCAGCTGTTTGAGCGAATCTGTCTTGTCTTTCGCCAGTCCACTGTTTTTCTCAGGTTGACCCTTTGTTTCATTTGCAATAGTGCAGGGGATCTCGGATTGGCTCATACAAACTAACCAAGGTAATACTCTAGGTAACTATTACAGGTAGTTTTCTGCTTGCTACTTAATTTGCATGTGAACACCACACATGAAAATAAGCTCAGGCCAAGCCAGTCGTCAGAACAAAGCAAGGTCTCTCACCATGCTGTAAAGTAACCATGTGACCAAACACAAGGGATCATCCTATATACAGTGTCTGTTAGAACCCCGGCTTTGGCTAATGCCCAGCTGGTGGCTGGGGTCAACTCTTACCCCATCTGCAGTAGCCACCAGCAGGTATCAGCAGAGCCCTGGCTGCTCTCTCACCCCATCTGCAGTTCTGTTAGCCACCGGCAGGTGTCAGCAGAGCCCTGGCTGCTCTCTCACCCCATCTGCAGTTCCATTAGCCACCGGCAGGTGTCAGCAGAGCCCTGGCTGCTCTCTCACCCCATCTGCAGCTCTATTAGCCACCGGCAGGTGTCAGCAGAGCTCTGGCTGCTCTCTCACTCCATCTGCAGTTCCATTAGCCCCCGGCAGGTGTCAGCAGAGCCCTGGATGCTCTCTCATCCCATCTGCAGCTCTATTAGCCACCGGCAGGTGTCAGCAGAGCTCTGGCTGCTCTCTCACTCCATCTGCAGTTCCATTAGCCCCCGGCAGGTGTCAGCAGAGCCCTGGCTGCTCTCTCACCCCATCTGCAGCTCTATTAGCCACCGGCAGGTGTCAGCAGAGCTCTGGCTGCTCTCTCACTCCATCTGCAGTTCCATTAGCTCCCGGCAGGTGTCAGCAGAGCCCTGGATGCTCTCTCACCCCATCTGCAGTTCCATTAGCCACCAGCGGGTGTCAGCAGAGCCCTGGCTGCTCTCTCACCCCATCTGCAGTTCCATTAGCCACCAGCGGGTGTCAGCAGAGCCCTGGCTGCTCTCTCACCCCATCTGCAGTTCTGTTAGCCACCGGCAGGTGTCAGCAGAGCCCTGGCTGCTCTCTCACCCCATCTGCAGCTCCATTAGCCTCCGGCAGGTGTCAGCAGAGCCCTGGCTGCTCTCTCATCCCATCTGCAGTTCCATTAGCCACCGGCAGGTGTCAGCAGAGCCCTGGCTGCTCTCTCACTCCATCTGCAGTTCCATTAGCCACCGGCAGGTGTCAGCAGAGCCCTGGCTGCTCTCTCACCCCATCTGCAGTTCTGTTAGCCACCAGCGGGTGTCAGCAGAGCCCTGGCTGCTCTCTCACCCCATCTGCAGTTCCATTAGCCACCGGCAGGTGTCAGCAGAGCTCTGGCTGCTCTCTCACCCCATCTGCAGTACTGTTAGCCACCGGCAGGTGTCAGCAGAGCTCTGGCTGCTCTCTCACCCCATCTGCAGTACTGTTAGCCACCGGCAGGTGTCAGCAGAGCCCTGGCTGCTCTCTCTCCCCATCTGCAGTTCCGTTAGCCACCGGCAGGTGTCAGCAGAGCTCTGGCTGCTCTCTCACCCCATCTGCAGTACTGTTAGCCACTGGCAGGTGTCAGCAGAGCCCTGGCTGCTCTCTCACCCCATCTGCAGTTCCGTTAGCCACCAGCCGGTGTCAGCAGAGCCCTGGCTGCTCTCTCACCCCATCTGCAGTTCCATTAGCCACCAGCAGGTGTCAGCAGAGCGCCCTGGATGCTCTCTCACCCCATCTGCAGTTCCATTAGCCACCGGCAGGTGTCAGCAGAGCCCTGGCTGCTCTCTCACTCCATCTGCAGCTCCATTAGCCACCGGCAGGTGTCAGCAGAGCTCTGGCTGCTCTCTCACCCCATCTGCAGTTCTGTTAGCCACTGGCAGGTGTCAGCAGAGCTCTGGCTGCTCTCTCACCCCATCTGCAGTTCTGTTAGCCACCGGCAGGTGTCAGCAGAGCCCTGGCTGCTCTCTCACCCCATCTGCAGCTCCATTAGCCACCGGCAGGTGTCAGCAGAGCTCTGGCTGCTCTCTCACCCCATCTGCAGCTCCATTAGCCACCGACAGGTGTCAGCAGAGCGCCCTGGATGCTCTCTCACCCCATCTGCAGTTCCATTAGCCACCGGCAGGCGTCAGCAGAGCCCTGGCTGCTCTCTCACTCCATCTGCAGTTCCGTTAGCCACCGGCAGGTGTCAGCAGAGCTCTGGCTGCTCTCTCACCCCATCTGCAGTTCTGTTAGCCACTGGCAGGTGTCAGCAGAGCCCTGGCTGCTCTCTCACCCCATCTGCAGTTCCATTAGCCACCGGCAGGTGTCAGCAGAGCCCTGGCTGCTCTCTCATCCCATCTGCAGTTCCATTAGCCACCGGCAGATGTCAGCAGAGCCCTGGCTGCTCTCTCACCCCATCTGCAGCTCCATTAGCCACCGGCAGGTGTCAGCAGAGCCCTGGCTGCTCTCTCACCCCATCTGCAGTTCTGTTAGCCACTGGCAGGTGTCAGCAGAGCCCTGGCTGCTCTCTCACCCCATCTGCAGTTCCATTAGCCACCGGCAGGTGTCAGCAGAGCCCGGGCTGCTCTCTCACTCCATCTGCAGTTCCGTTAGCCACCGGCAGGTGTCAGCAGAGCTCTGGCTGCTCTCTCACGCCATCTGCAGCTCCATTATCCACCGGCAGGTGTCAGCAGAGCCCTGGCTGCTCTCTCACCCCATCTGCAGTTCTGTTAGCCACTGGCAGGTGTCAGCAGAGCCCTGGCTGCTCTCTCACCCCATCTGCAGTTCCATTAGCCACCGGCAGGTGTCAGCAGAGCTCTGGCTGCTCTCTCACCCCATCTGCAGTTCTGTTAGCCACTGGCAGGTGTCAGCAGAGCCCTGGCTGCTCTCTCACCCCATCTGCAGTTCCATTAGCCACCGGCAGGTGTCAGCAGAGCCCTGGCTGCTCTCTCATCCCATCTGCAGTTCCATTAGCCACCGGCAGATGTCAGCAGAGCCCTGGCTGCTCTCTCACCCCAACTGCAGCTCCATTAGCCACCGGCAGGTGTCAGCAGAGCCCTGGCTGCTCTCTCACCCCATCTGCAGCTCTATTAGCCACCGGCAGGTGTCAGCAGAGCTCTGGCTGCTCTCTCACTCCATCTGCAGTTCCATTAGCCCCCGGAAGGTGTCAGCAGAGCCCTGGCTGCTCTCTCACCCCATCTGTAGCTCCATTAGCCCCCGGCAGGTGTCAGCAGAGCCCTGGCTGCTCTCTCTCCCCATCTGCAGTTCCGTTAGCCACCAGCAGGTGTCAGCAGAGCCCTGGATGCTCTCTCACCCCATCTGCAGTTCCATTAGCCACCAGCGGGTGTCAGCAGAGCCCTGGCTGCTCTCTCACCCCATCTGCAGTTCTGTTAGCCACCGGCAGGTGTCAGCAGAGCCCTGGCTGCTCTCTCACCCCATCTGCAGTTCTGTTAGCCACCGGCAGGTGTCAGCAGAGCCCTGGCTGCTCTCTCACCCCATCTGCAGCTCCATTAGCCTCCGGCAGGTGTCAGCAGAGCCCTGGCTGCTCTCTCATCCCATCTGCAGTTCCATTAGCCACCGGCAGGTGTCAGCAGAGCCCTGGCTGCTCTCTCATCCCATCTGCAGTTCCATTAGCCACCGGCAGGTGTCAGCAGAGCTCTGGCTGCTCTCTCACTCCATCTGCAGTTCCGTTAGCCACCAGCAGGTGTCAGCAGAGCTCTGGCTGCTCTCTCACTCCATCTGCAGTTCCGTTAGCCACCAGCAGGTGTCAGCAGAGCTCTGGCTGCTCTCTCACTCCATCTGCAGTTCCGCTAGCCACTGGCAGGTGTCAGCAGAGCCCTGGCTGCTCTCTCACCCCATCTGCAGTTCCGTTAGCCACCAGCAGGTGTCAGCAGAGCTCTGGCTGCTCTCTCACTCCATCTGCAGTTCCATTAGCCACCGGCAGGTGTCAGCAGAGCCCTGGCTGCTCTCTCACCCCATCTGCAGCTCTATTAGCCACCGGCAGGTGTCAGCAGAGCTCTGGCTGCTCTCTCACTCCATCTGCAGTTCCATTAGCCCCCGGCAGGTGTCAGCAGAGCCCTGGCTGCTCTCTCACTCCATCTGCAGTTCCATTAGCCACCGGCAGGTGTCAGCAGAGCCCTGGCTGCTCTCTCTCCCCATCTGCAGTTCCGTTAGCCACCAGCAGGTGTCAGCAGAGCCCTGGATGCTCTCTCACCCCATCTGCAGTTCCATTAGCCACCAGCAGGTGTCAGCAGAGCTCTGGCTGCTCTCTCACCCCATCTGCAGTTCCATTAGCCACCGGCAGGTGTCAGCAGAGCCCTGGCTGCTCTCTCACCCCATCTGCAGCTCTATTAGCCACCGGCAGGTGTCAGCAGAGCTCTGGCTGCTCTCTCACTCCATCTGCAGTTCCATTAGCCCCCGGCAGGTGTCAGCAGAGCCCTGGCTGCTCTCTCACCCCATCTGCAGCTCCATTAGCCCCCGGCAGGTGTCAGCAGAGCCCTGGCTGCTCTCTCTCCCCATCTGCAGTTCCGTTAGCCACCAGCAGGTGTCAGCAGAGCCCTGGCTGCTCTCTCACCCCATCTGCAGTTCCATTAGCCACCAGCGGGTGTCAGCAGAGCCCTGGCTGCTCTCTCACCCCATCTGCAGTTCTGTTAGCCACCGGCAGGTGTCAGCAGAGCCCTGGCTGCTCTCTCACCCCATCTGCAGTTCTGTTAGCCACCGGCAGGTGTCAGCAGAGCCCTGGCTGCTCTCTCACCCCATCTGCAGCTCCATTAGCCTCCGGCAGGTGTCAGCAGAGCCCTGGCTGCTCTCTCATCCCATCTGCAGTTCCATTAGCCACCGGCAGGTGTCAGCAGAGCCCTGGCTGCTCTCTCACTCCATCTGCAGTTCCGTTAGCCACCAGCAGGTGTCAGCAGAGCTCTGGCTGCTCTCTCACTCCATCTGCAGTTCCATTAGCCACCGGCAGGTGTCAGCAGAGCCCTGGCTGCTCTCTCACTCCATCTGCAGTTCCGTTAGCCACCAGCAGGTGTCAGCAGAGCTCTGGCTGCTCTCTCACTCCATCTGCAGTTCTATTAGCCACCGGCAGGTGTCAGCAGAGCTCTGGCTGCTCTCTCACTCCATCTGCAGCTCCATTAGCCACCGGCAGGTGTCAGCAGAGCCCTGGCTGCTCTCTCACCCCATCTGCAGTTCTGTTAGCCACCGGCAGGTGTCAGCAGAGCTCTGGCTGCTCTCTCATCCCATCTGCAGTTCCATTAGCCACCGGCAGGTGTCAGCAGAGCTCTGGCTGCTCTCTCACTCCATCTGCAGTTCTATTAGCCACCGGCAGGTGTCAGCAGAGCTCTGGCTGCTCTCTCACTCCATCTGCAGCTCCATTAGCCACCGGCAGGTGTCAGCAGAGCCCTGGCTGCTCTCTCACCCCATCTGCAGTTCTGTTAGCCACCGGCAGGTGTCAGCAGAGCTCTGGCTGCTCTCTCATCCCATCTGCAGTTCCATTAGCCACCGGCAGGTGTCAGCAGAGCTCTGGCTGCTCTCTCATCCCATCTGCAGTTCCATTAGCCACCGGCAGGTGTCAGCAGAGCTCTGGCTGCTCTCTCATCCCATCTGCAGTTCCATTAGCCACCGGCAGGTGTCAGCAGAGCCCTGGCTGCTCTCTCACCCCATTATGTGCTTCACCTGCTGTGAGGGCTATTTAAAGGGCTCATCCCTCCACCTGGTGCAGCAGGGTTTTGTTTGCTTTGTTGGATCTGTATTGGAACCCGAGTCTGTATCTGAATCTGTACCTGAACTGCAGTTTGTATCACAACCGGAGTCTGTACCTCCGCGGAGTCTTGTGGCAAGCAGGCCTCTCCCTGGTTTCCCTGAGGATGCTTGCTGTGGGCACCTGTCCTGAGCCTTTGCGTGAGTGCGCCAGCGCCTTAGAGCTTTACTTATTCCCTTTGTATTCCTCTAGTTAGCCTTGTTTTTTGTCCCTTTTGTTGTTTATCTGAATTGAAGATCTTTTTGTTTCCCTTGACTTATAATAAACCCCCCTGTTTACAGCATTACCTTTGTCTGTGTCTTTGCTCCGGCCGAACCTTTTGCTCCCGTGGTGGAGAGTTTATATTGGAGAACTCTCCGGACTGACAAGTGTCATTTCTGATTGTGAGATTCTTTACACTTTCTTTGTGAACAAAATATATAAAAAATATCATAGCTTCACAGGGAGTGTCTTGTAGAACGGGTCATGGAAAAAGGGGGCGAGCCAGGGATCCTGGATACTGATCCCACACCGAGAGGAATTCCACCACAGGGGTTTGTGTATAACCACAAAAAGCACTGCCACGAAGCAAGACACCATCACGCCCCACGGACACATAACTTTTTTTTGTATAATCTGTTTTTATTGAAACATACAAGCAGAAACAATACATAGGGAACAGTCCCTGGTTTGATACAATGTAAGATCCTAGACGAGATAATCCAGAGAGCATTTAAACAGAAAAGGGTTCCAAACAATAATCATAGGAGTCATAATACATATCAGAAACATGCAAGGCCACCGCTCTGGTGTGCCACCGGGTGCCTGGGTAATGAGGATAAGAGAGACTCCAATATAATGTAAATCCTATTGTACCTAACAGGGATAAAAGAAGGAAAGAAAACTAGAGGGAAAGAGGGAAAGGTAGTTTTAACTCCACGAAATCCGTTGCCCGACCCCTCCGCGACCCCGACAAACCTCCACACCCACTCCTACAAATGCCCAGCCCCCCCAGACGGTCATTCTGAACGCTACCCTGACTGATTAAGCCTATCCTTAAACCCCTCCGAGTCCCGCAGAACCTCCCAGCAGGTCCAGGTCAGCGCATATTTGTCCCCAAGCCCCTTATCTCCCAGGGTCAGTTCCTCCGCTCTCCTAATCCGTTCCAGTTCTGTTAACCATTCCTGTAGAGAGGGAATCTCTTGTGATTTCCAGTGTCTGGGGATCACTGCTCTTGCAGCCAATAAGTGCCGGAGTATATCTCCGTCTTGTATCGTGATGCGGGCCCCTCCCATAAGGAGAGAAGTGTCAACTGGGGGGAATTCCTGATTGACTCACCGGTGGTGTCTGTATAGACGCTCAGCACCCTGTCCCAGAAGGAGCGAATGGCCGGGCAACCCCACCAGATGTGAGTCATATCGCCCACCCCATTAAAGCATCTCCAGCACAGGTCTGAGGAGTGGGGGGCAAATCTCTTGATGTCCGATGGGCACCTATACCATCTGGAGACAATCTTGTAGTTCCTCTCCTGCGCGCCACCCACCAACGCTTTATGCGCCAGGTTAAACATTTTAGCTTGATCCTCTTCTGAGAGGGACATACCCAGCTCACTCTCCCATTTCGGGATAAAACCCAACGACCCCGTATGAATATTGTTCACTAGGGCGGAATAAATCCGGGAGAGGGAGTAGGGGGCAGGGACGCAGAGGAGAGGAGCCCCTCCATCCTCAACATCGGGCCATCAATGTTACACTTCACCTTTAACGATGACACAAATGCCACCAACTGTCCGTGTAAGAACCAGGACAGATGGACCCCGGGATTCCGCTCCCTCAACTCGCCCAAGGATGGGAGGCCCCCCCCACTCAACAACTGACCCAGTCTCGGGGCAGTCTCAGTCTTCCAGCCCAGGAAAGATTCCACACCCACCCCGGGTCCAAAATCTGGATTTCCCAGGATTGGCGTTAGAAGGCCCGGGCGTCTCACAAGTTGGCCAAAATCGTAATCAAATGCTGAGTCAAAAACGGCAAAGACCTGAGCCATCTTCTTGGCTGGGGCCCCGTCCATGGCAGAGAGACCAGCGGCCAAGGGGAGAGCTCTTTCTCAATGGTGACCCAGGCTTTATTTGTGTCCTGATGGGCCCAGTCAAGTATTCTCATCAGGATCACTGATGCGTGGTAGAGTTTAAGGTCTGGCATGCCAAGACCTCCTTTCGTTTTATGCCGGGACAGGGTACTATAACGGATCCTTGGTTTTGAGACCCCCCATACGAATTTGAGGAAAGCAGATTTTAGAATCTTAAAAAAGGAGCTGGGGGGAACTATAGGGGCAGTTTGAAAAATACATAAAATGCGAGGTAGGATGTCCATCTTAATCACATTTATCCTACCGCACCACGATAGAGGTTTTCTGTTGTATTGTTTAAGATCACTGTTTTGTTCAACAGCACGGCATAGTTCAGCTCGTAGATTCTTGCTAAATCATTTGGGATCTGGACGCCCAAGTAATTAATACTCACTGATTTCCATTTGAAGGAGAAGCTATTTCTTAGACCAGCCACCACTGATGGAGACAAGGCGAGGTTAAGGGCCTCCAACGGACACATAACTTAATGAATCCCCGGGTGAGGGCAGGTGAAGAGACCCTGTACCCTGGGCCTGGAGTGAATTCACTTTGGTTCCAGAAAAAATACTGTGACCTGAGACTTTCCTACAAAAGATAAAACTCTTGAAAGGTAAGAAATGCGACTGAACCTGACTGATCATCCATTGGACTTTGCCTGTCTGCCGCCAGCCACTGAACCCCCAATCCTCCATTGGACTTTGCCTGTCTGCCACCAGCCCCTAAACCCAGATTCATCCATTGGACTTGGCCTGTCTGCTGCCAGTCACTGAACCCCCAATCCTCCATTGGACTTTGCCTGTCTGCCGCCAGCCCCTGAACCCGGATTCATCCATTGGACTTTGCCTGTCTGCTGCCAGCCCCTGAACCCGGAATCATTCATTGGACTTTGCCTGTCTGCCGCCAGCCCCTGAACCCGGATTCATCCATTGGACTTTGCTTGTCTGCGCCTGCCCCTGAACCCGGATTCATCCATTGGACTTTGCCTGTCTGCCGCCAGCCCCTGAACCCGGATTCATCCACTGGACTTTGCCTGTCTGCCGCCAGCCCCTGAACCCGAATTCATCCATTGGACTTTACCTGTCTGCCGCCAGCCCCTGATCCCAGATTCATCCATTGGATTTTGCCTGTCTGCCCCCAGCCCCTGAACCCGGATTTATCCATTGGATCTTGCCTGTCTGCCGCCAGCCCCTGAACCCGGATTCATCTATTGAACTTTGCCTGTCTGCCACCTGCCCCTGAACCCGGGATCATCCTTTGGACTTTGCCTGTCTGCCACCAGCCCTGACTTTTGGATTGCTCTTTTGGATTTATTTGCTTCACCTCGCCCCCACACCTGGAGCTCGCTCAGCCCTTGGTTGTAGCCGAGAAGCTTGACAATACTGTGGCCCGAATCGAGTCTAATGACTTTCCTACAAACGATAAAGCCTTCTGGGCCCCCTGAAAAGATGGGACACTGATCAGTAGATCATCTAAGTAAGGGATTATATTTTGTCAGTCTCCTCGCCTTCCTGGCCCTTTAAGGAGACGTGGGCGTGCTTTATCACTGTCTGCATGCAGCAACAGACATGCACGGCTGGGTGTTTGTACCAGAGCAGGTTCTTCACCTGTGGCACTGCACAACAGCGACACCTGGTGTTCAGCACACTGCAAGTGCACGAAGCCTAGAGCGTAAGCTCTTGGACTTGCTTTTCACTTCCTGGTTTCCTGGCTCTGAATGGACAGGAAGTGACCTCACTCAGACTCTGACACATCCCTCCCTGCTGGAATTGACAGCCCTATTTTAGAGGACAGCTGGCCTGCATCCAATGCTGTGTTATCAGCTGACTTCTGGATTCTGTTTCCCTGATTCCTGATCTGATTTCCTGGATTTACCCTTGGATGGATGACTCGGATTTTCTCACTGGACTTGCCCATTTGCTGCCAGCCCCTGAACCCGGAATCATCCATTGGACTTTGCCTGTCTGCCACCAGCCCCTGAACCTGGATTCATCCATTGTACTTTGCCGGTCTGTCGCCAGCCCCTGAACCCGGAATCATCCATTGAACTTTGCTTGTCTGCCGCCAGCCCCTGAACCCGGATTCATCCATTGGACTTTGCCGGTCTGCCGCCAGCCCCTAAACCCGGATCCTCTCACTGGACTTTGCCTGTCTGCCGCCAGCCCCTGAACCCGGATTCATCCATTGGACTTTGCCTGTCTGCCGCCTGCCCCTGAACCCGGATTCATCCATTGGACTTTGCCTGTCTGCCGCCAGCCCCTGAACCCGGATTCATCCATTGGACTTTGCTTGTCTGCCACCAGCCCCTGAACCCGGATTCATCCATTGGACTTTGCCTGTCTGCCGCCAGCCCCTGAACCTGGATTCATCCATTGGACTTTGCCTGTCTGCCGCCAGCCCCTAAACCCGAATCCTCTCACTGGACTTTGCCTGTCTGCCACCAGCCCCTGAACCCGGATTCATCCATTGGACTTTGCCTGTCTGCCGCCAGCCCCTGAACCTGGATTCATCTATTGGACTTTGCCTGTCTGCCGCCAGCCCCGGAACCTGGATCCATCCGTTGGACTTTGCCTGTCTGCTGTCAGCCCCTGAACCTGGATTCATCTATTGGACTTTGCCTGTCTGCCGCCAGCCCCTGAACCTGGATTCATCTATTGGACTTTGCCTGTCTTGCGCCAGCCCCTGAACCTGGATTCATCTATTGGACTTTGCCTGTCTGCCGCCAGCCCCGGAACCTGGATCCATCCGTTGGACTTTGCCTGTCTGCTGTCAGCCCCTGAACCTGGATTCATCTATTGGACTTTGCCTGTCTGCCGCCAGCCCCTGAACCTGGATTCATCTATTGGACTTTGCCTGTCTGCCGCCAGCCCCTGAACCTGGATTCATCCATTGGACTTTGCCTGTCTGCCGCCAGCCCCTGAACCTGGATTCATCTATTGGACTTTGCCTGTCTGCCGCCAGCCCCTGAACCTGGATTCATCCATTGGACTTTGCCTGTCTGCCGCCAGCCCCTGAACCTGGATTCATCTATTGGACTTTGCCTGTCTGCCGCCAGCCCCTGAACCCGGATTCATCCATTGGACTTTGCCTGTCTGCCGCCAGCCCCTAAACCCGGATCCTCTCACTGGACTTTGCCTGTCTGCCGCCAGCCCCTGAACCTGGATTCATCTATTGCACTTTGCCTGTCTGCCGCCAGCCCCTGAACCTGGATTCATCTATTGGACTTTGCCTGTCTGCCGCCAGCCCCTGAACCTGGATTCATCCATTGGACTTTGCCTGTCTGCCGCCAGCCCCTGAACCTGGATTCATCCATTGTACTTTGCCGGTCTGCCACCAGCCCCTGAACCCGGATTCATCCATTGGACTTTGCCTGTCTGCCGCCAGCCCCTAAACCCGGATCCTCTCACTGGACTTTGCCTGTCTGCCGCCAGCCCCTGAACCCGGATTCATCCATTGGACTTTGCCTGTCTTCCGCCAGCCCCTGAACCCAGATTCATCCATTGGACTTTGCCTGTCTCCCGCCAGCCCCTGAACCCGGATTCATCCATTGGACTTTGCCTGTCTGCCGCCAGCCCCTGAACCCGGATTCATCCATTGGACTTTGCCTGTCTGCCGCCAGCCCCTAAACCCGGATCCTCTCACTGGACTTTGCCTGTCTGCCGCCAGCCCCTAAACCCGGATCCTCTCACTGGACTTTGCCTGTCTGCCGCCAGCCCCTGAACCTGGATTCATCTATTGGACTTTGCCTGTCTGCCACCAGCCCCTGACTTTTAAATTGCTCTTTTGGATTTATGGGGCCCTGATCTGTAGATCGTCTAAGTAAGGGATTATATGCAGCCCCTGATAAAGCACCTACTGCAAACGCAGATACTTTTAATGACCCGGAAGAATAGGGAAATTTAGGTACAGAACATTTATTTCCTCCTTTACACTGTAAGCTCCTCGGGGGCGGGGCTATCTCTCCCCTATTGTATCTTGTACTCAGAATATCCATTGTCAACTCTGTAAAACTGCATTTGAAATAGTCTATGTATCGTATGTACTACCCTGTCTGTAATTACTTCTTTGTAAAGCGCTACGGCAGATGATGGCGCTATATAAATAAACAATAATAATAATAATCCTCAAAATTCTCCCGGCTGAAATGACATCACTGAGGATCTGAAAAACTCCAAGTAAAATTTCTACAGACGCACAAACCTGTTGAGGCCCTTGTGATGTAACAATGGGCCACAGAACTGTCCTCTTACTAAGAGAGAAACAAAATAACTACTGGTGAGTCACCGAGGAACGTGGGATACCCCTGACCCAGAGCCTCCGAAGAGGTCCGGCCCCTAAAACATGAGGAACCACAGAATAAACACCACACATGAGGAATCACAGAATAAACACCACACATGAGGAACCACAGAATAAACACCACACATGAGGAACCACAGAATAAACACCACACATGAGGAACCACAGAATAAACACCACACATGAGGAACCACAGAATAAACACCACACATGAGGAACCACAGAATAAACACCACACATGAGGAATCACAAAATAAACACCACACATGAGGAACCACAGAATAAACACCACACATGAGGAATCTCAGAATAAACACCACACATGAGGAACCACAGAATAAACACCACACATGAGGAACCACAGAATAAACACCACACATGAGGAATCACAAAATAAACACCACACATGAGGAACCACAGAATAAACACCACACATGAGGAATCTCAGAATAAACACCACACATGAGGAACCACAGAATAAACACCACACATGAGGAATCGCAGAATAAACACCACACATGAGGAACCACAGAATAAACACCACACATGAGGAACCACAGAATAAACACCACACATGAGGAATCGCAGAATAAACACCACACATGAGGAACCACAGAATAAACACCACACATGAGGAACCACAGAATAAACACCACACATGAGGAACCACAGAATAAACACCACACATGAGGAACCACAGAATAAACACCACACATGAGGAATCGCAGAATAAACACCACACATGAGGAACCACAGAATAAACACCACACATGAGGAACCACAGAATAAACACCACACATGAGGAACCACAGAATAAACACCACACATGAGGAACCACAGAATAAACACCACACATGAGGAACCACAGAATTAACACCACACATGAGGAACCACAGACTAAACACCACACATGAGGAACCACAGAATAAACACCACACATGAGGAACCACAGACTAAACACCACACATGAGGAATCGCAGAATAAACACCACACATGAGGAATCACAGAATAAACACCACACATGAGGAACCACAGAATAAACACCACACATGAGGAATCGCAGAATAAACACCACACATGAGGAACCACAGAATAAACACCACACATGAGGAACCACAGAATAAACACCACACATGAGGAACCACAGAATAAACACCACACATGAGGAACCACAGAATAAACACCACACATGGGGAACCACAGAATAAACACCACACATGAGGAACCACAGAATTAACACCACACATGAGGAACCACAGACTAAACACCACACATGAGGAACCACAGAATAAACACCACACATGAGGAACCACAGACTAAACACCACACATGAGGAATCGCAGAATAAACACCAGACATGAGGAATCACAGAATAAACACCACACATGAGGAATCACAGAATAAACGCCACACATGAGGAACCACAGAATAAACACCACACATGAGGAACCACAGAATAAACACCACACATGAGGAACCACAGAATAAACACCACACATGAGGAACCACAGAATAAACACCACACATGAGGAACCACAGAATAAACACCACACATGAGGAACCACAGAATAAACGTCACACATGAGGAATTGCAAAATAAAGGCCACACATGAGGAATCACAGAATAAACGTCACACATGAGGAACCACAGAATAAACACCACACATGAGGGATCACAGAATAAACACCACACATGAGGGATCACAGAATAAAGGCCACACATGAGGAATCGCAGAATAATGGCCACACATGAGGAATCACAGAATAAACACCATACATGAGGAACCACAGAATAAACACCACACATGAGGAACCACAGAATAAACCCAAGGAATCGCAGAATAAAGGCCACACATGAGGAATCACAGAATAAACAAGAGGAATCGCAGAATAAACGCCACACATGAGGAATCACAGAATAAACACCACACATGAGGAATCACAGAATAATGGCCACACATGAGGAATCACAGAATAAACACCACACATGAGGAATCACAGAATAATGGCCACACATGAGGAATCACAGAATAAACACCACACATGAGGAATCACAGAATAATGGCCACACATGAGGAATCACAGAATAAACACCACACATGAGGAATCACAGAATAATGGCCACACATGAGGAATCACAGAATAATGGCCACACATGAGGAATCACAGAATAAACACCACACATGAGGAAACACAGAATAATGGCCACACATGAGGAATCACAGAATAAACACCACACATGAGGAATCACAGAATAATGGCCACACATGAGGAATCACAGAATAAACACCACACATGAGGAATCACAGAATAATGGCCACACATGAGGAATCACAGAATAATGGCCACACATGAGGAATCACAGAATAAACACCACACATGAGGAATCACAGAATAATGGCCACACATGAGGAATCACAGAATAAACACCACACATGAGGAATCACAGAATAAACACCACACATGAGGAATCACAGAATAATGGCCACACATGAGGAACCACAGAATAAAGGCCACACATGAGGAATCACAGAATAAAGGCCACACATGAGGAATCGCAGAATAAACGCCACACATGAGGAATCACAGAATAAAGGCCACACATGAGGAATCACAGAATAAACGCCACACATGAGGAATCACAGAATAAAGGCCACACATGAGGAATCACAGAATAAAGGCCACACATGAGGAATCGCAGAATAAACGCCACACATGAGGAATCACAGAATAAAGGCCACACATGAGGAACCACAGAATAAAGGCCACACATGAGGAATCACAGAATAAAGGCCACACATGAGGAATCACAGAATAAAGGCCACACATGAGGAATCACAGAATAAAAACGCCACACATGAGGAATCACAGAATAATGGCCACACATAAGGGATCGCAGAATAAACGCCACACATGAGGAACCACAGAATAAACGCCACACATGAGGAATCACAGAATAAACACCACACATGAGGAATCACAGAATAAACGCCACACATGAGGAATCACAGAATAAAGGCCACACATGAGGAATCACAGAATAAAGGCCACACATGAGGAATCACAGAATAAAGGCCACACATGAGGAATCACAGAATAAAGGCCACACATGAGGGATCGCAGAATAAACGCCACACATGAGGAATCACAGAATAAACACCACACATGAGGAATCACAGAATAAACACCACACATGAGGAATCACAGAATAAACACCACACATGAGGAATCACAGAATAAACGCCACACATGAGGAATCACAGAATAAACACCACACATGAGGAATCGCAGAATAAAGGCCACACATGAGGAATCGCAGAATAAAGGCCACACATGAGGAATCACAGAATAAACGCCACACATGAGGAATCACAGAATAAAGGCCACACATGAGGAATCACAGAATAAACGCCACACATGAGGAATCACAGAATAAACACCACACATGAGGAATCACAGAATAAAGGCCACACATAAGGGATCGCAGAATAAACGCCACACATGAGGAATCGCAGAATAAACACCACACATGAGGAATCACAGAATAAATGCCACACATGAGGGATCGCAGAATAAATGCCACACATGAGGAATCACAGAATAAAGGCCACACATGAGGAATCGCAGAATAAACGCCACACATGAGGAATCGCAGAATAAAGGCCACACATGAGGAATCACAGAATAAACACCACACATGAGGAATCACAGAATAAACGCCACACATGAAAGATTGCAGAATAATGGCCACACATGAGGAATCACAGAATAAACGCCACACATGAGGAATCGCAGAATAAACGCCACACATGAGGAATCGCAGAATAAATGCCACACATGAGGAATCACAGAATAAACGCCACACATGAGGGATCGCAGAATAAACGCCACACATGAGGAATCACAGAATAAACGCCACACATGAGGAATCGCAGAATAAATGCCACACATGAGGAATCACAGAATAAACGCCACACATGAGGAATCGCAGAATAAATGCCACACATGAGGAATCACAGAATAAACGCCACACATGAGGAATCGCAGAATAAACGCCACACATGAGGGATCGCAGAATAAACGCCACACATGAGGAATCACAGAATAAATGCCACACATGAGGAATCACAGAATAAACGCCACACATGAGGAATCACAGAATAAACACCACACATGAGGAATCACAGAATAAACGCCACACATGAGGGATCGCAGAATAAACGCCACACATGAGGAATCACAGAATAAACACCACACATGAGGAATCACAGAATAAACGCCACACATGAGGAATCACAGAATAAACGCCACACATGAGGAATCACAGAATAAATGCCACACATGAGGAATCACAGAATAAATGCCACACATGAGGAATCACAGAATAAACACCACACATGAGGAATCGCAGAATAAATGCCACACATGAGGAATCACAGAATAAACGCCACACATGAGGAATCACAGAATAAATGCCACACATGAGGAATCACAGAATAAACGCCACATGAGGAACCACAGAATAAACACCACACATGAGGAATCACAGAATAAACGCCACACATGAGGAATCACAGAATAAATGCCACACATGAGGAATCACAGAATAAACACCACACATGAGGAATCACAGAATAAACACCACACATGAGGAACCACAGAATAAACGCCACACATGAGGAATCGCAGAATAAATGCCACACATGAGGAATCACAGAATAAACGCCACACATGAGGAATCACAGAATAAACACCACACATGAGGAATCACAGAATAAACGCCACACATGAGGAACCGCAGAATAAACACCACACATGAGGAATCACAGAATAAACGCCACACATGAGGGATCACAGAATAAACACCACACATGAGGGATCGCAGAATAAACACCACACATGAGGAATCGCAGAATAAAGGCCACACATGAGGAATCACAGAATAAACGCCACACATGAGGAATCACAGAATAAACACCACACATGAGGAATCACAGAATAAACGCCACACATGAAAGATTGCAGAATAATGGCCACACATGAGGAATCACAGAATAAAGGCCACACATGAGGAATCGCAGAATAAACGCCATACATGAGGAATCGCAGAATAAACACCACACATGAGGAATCGCAGAATAAACGCCATACATGAGGAATCGCAGAATAAACGCCACACACGAGGGATCGCAGAATAAACGCCATACATGAGGAATCGCAGAATAAACGCCATACATGAGGAATCACAGAATAAACGCCACACATGAGTGATCGCAGAATAAACGCCACACATGAGGAATCACAGAATAAACGCCATACATGAGGAATCACAGAATAAACGCCATACATGAGGAATCACAGAATAAACGCCACACATGAGGAATCACAGAATAAATGCCACACATGAGGAATCGCAGAATAAACGCCATACATGAGGAATCACAGAATAAACGCCATACATGAGGAATCACAGAATAAACGCCACACATGAGTGATCGCAGAATAAACGCCACACATGAGGAATCACAGAATAAACGCCATACATGAGGAATCACAGAATAAACACCACACATGAGTGATCGCAGAATAAACACCACACATGAGTGATCGCAGAATAAACGCCACACATGAGGAATCACAGAATAAACGCCATACATGAGGAATCACAGAATAAACGCCATACATGAGGAATCACAGAATAAACGCCACACATGAGGAATCACAGAATAAATGCCACACATGAGGAATCGCAGAATAAACGCCATACATGAGGAATCACAGAATAAACGCCACACATGAGGAATCACAGAATAAATGCCACACATGAGGAATCGCAGAATAAATGCCACACATGAGGAATCACAGAATAAACGCCACACATGAGTGATCGCAGAATAAACGCCACACATGAGGAATCACAGAATAAACGCCACACATGAGGAATCACAGAATAAACACCACACATGAGGAATCGCAGAATAAACGCCACACATGAGGGATCACAGAATAAACGCCATACATGAGGAATCACAGAATAAACGCCACACATGAGGAATCGCAGAATAAATGCCACACATGAGGAATCACAGAATAAACGCCACACATGAGTGATCGCAGAATAAACACCACACATGAGGAATCGCAGAATAAACGCCACACATGAGTGATCGCAGAATAAACGCCACACATGAGGAATCACAGAATAAACGCCACACATGAGTGATCGCAGAATAAACACCACACATGAGGAATCGCAGAATAAACGCCACACATGAGGAATCACAGAATAAACACCACACATGAGGAATCACAGAATAAACACCACACATGAGGAATCGCAGAATAAACGCCACACATGAGGAATCACAGAATAAACACCACACATGAGGAATCGCAGAATAAACGCCACACATGAGGAATCGCAGAATAAACGCCACACATGAGGAATCACAGAATAAACGCCACACACGAGGGATCACAGAATAAACGCCACACATGAGGAATCACAGAATAAACGCCACACATGAGGAATCACAGAATAAACGCCACACATGAGGAATCACAGAATAAACGCCACACACGAGGGATCACAGAATAAACGCCACACATGAGGAATCACAGAATAAACACCACACATGAGGAATCACAGAATAAACGCCACACATGAAAGATTGCAGAATAATGGCCACACATGAGGAATCACAGAATAAAGGCCACACATGAGGAATCGCAGAATAAACGCCACACATGAGGAACCACAGAATAAACACCACACATGAGGAATCACAGAATAAACACCACACATGAGGAATCGCAGAATAAACGCCACACATGAGGAATCGCAGAATAAACGCCACACATGAGGAATCACAGAATAAAGGCCACACATGAGGAATCGCAGAATAAACGCCACACATGAGGAACCACAGAATAAACACCACACATGAGGAATCGCAGAATAAACGCCACACATGAGGAATCGCAGAATAAACGCCACACATGAGGAATCGCAGAATAAACGCCACACATGAGGAATCGCAGAATAAACGCCACACACGAGGGATCGCAGAATAAACGCCATACATGAGGAATCGCAGAATAAACGCCATACATGAGGATGTAATTGTGGGGGTGGGGTTTATCTGGCTGCACCGGCCCTTTAATACAGCTCAGCTTTTGTATCCACGTGACTCACCTGCACCAATCACATGAGAGCTCTCCTCCTCATCCCTGCTCACACCTGTGTCCTCGGACCTCTCTGCTGTCACATGGCAACCGCTCTCTGTATGCTCTGCAGCCTCCTCCACGTCAGGCTCCGCCTCCTCCATAGGTAGCTCCTCCTCCACAGCAAGCTCCACCTCCTTGTATTTTATCTGCTCAAATAAGAATTAATCAGTTCTATATATTAACACAATGCAGATTCATTAGCATATGCAACTGACATCTAGATTCATTAGTATATGAGTCTTAACAATATATATAATAACAATGTATATAAATGTATTATATATATTGTTTGTTTTCTATGATCACTGTTATTATATATATATTGTTATTATATATATATTGTTATTATTTATATTGTTATTATTTATATGCTTTGTTTTCTATGACCATTGTTATTATATATATATTATTATATATATTATTATATATATTGTTATTATATATATTGTTATTATATATATTGTTCGTTTTCTATGATCATTGTTATTATATATATATATTGTTATTATATATATTGTTATTATTTATATTGTTATTATTTATATGCTTTGTTTTCTATGACCATTGTTATTATATATATATTATTATATATATTATTATATATATTGTTATTATATATATTTT
>CM051234.1:884514-951921 GCA_027917425.1 Gastrophryne carolinensis
GTATAATGGATCTGGGTGAGGGGAGGAGTATAATGTGTCTGGGTGAGGGGAGGAGTATAATGTGTCTGGGTGAGGGGAGGAGTATAATGTGTCTGGGTGAGAGGAGGAGTATAATGTGTCTGGGTGAGAGGAGGAGTATAATGTGTCTGGGTGAGGGGAGGAGTATAATGTGTCTGGGTGAGGGGAGGAGTATAATGGATCTGGGTGAGCGGAGGAGTATAATGTGTCTGAGTGAGGGGAGGAGTATAATGTGTCTGGGTGAGGGGAGGAGTATAATGTGTCTGGGTGAGGGGAGGAGTATAATGTGTCTGGGTGAGAGGAGGAGTATAATGTGTCTGGGTGAGGGGAGGAGTATAATGTGTCTGGGTGAGGGGAGGAGTATAATGTGTCTGGGTGAGGGGAGGAGTATAATGTGTCTGGGTGAGAGGAGGAGTATAATGTGTCTGGGTGAGGGGAGGAGTATAATGAGTCTGGGTGAGGGGAGGAGTATAATGTGTCTGGGTGAGGGGAGGAGTATAATGTGTCTGGGTGAGGGGAGGAGCATAATGTGTCTGGGTGAGGGGAGGAGTATAATGTGTCTGGGTGAGAGGAGGAGTATAATGTGTCTGGGTGAGAGGAGGAGTATAATGTGTCCGGGTGAGGGGAGGAGTATAATGTGTCTGGGTGAGAGGAGGAGTATAATGTGTCTGGGTGAGGGGAGGAGTATAATGTGTCTGGGTGAGGGGAGGAGTATAATGTGTCTGGGTGAGAGGAGGAGTATAATGTGTCCGGGTGAGGGGAGGAGTATAATGTGTCTGGGTGAGAGGAGGAGTATAATGTGTCTGGGTGAGGGGAGGAGTATAATGTGTCTGGGTGAGGGGAGGAGTATAATGTGTCTGGGTGAGAGGAGGAGTATAATGTGTCTGGGTGAGGGGAGGAGTATAATGTGTCTGGGTGAGGGGAGGAGTATAATGTGTCTGGTTGAGGGGAGGAGTATAATGTGTCTGGGTGAGAGGAGGAGTATAATGTGTCTGGGTGAGGGGAGGAGTATAATGTGTCTGGGTGAGGGGAGGAGTATAATGTGTCTGGGTGAGAGGAGGAGTATAATGTGTCTGGGTGAGGGGAGGAGTATATTGTGTCTGGGTGAGAGGAGGAGTATAATGTGTCTGGGTGAGGGGAGGAGTATAATGTGTCTGGGTGAGGGGAGGAGTATAATGTGTCTGGGTGAGGGGAGGAGTATAATGTGTCTGGGTGAGGGGAGGAGTATAATGTGTCTGGGTGAGGGGAGGAGTATAATGTGTCTGGGTGAGGGGAGGAGTATAATGTGTCTGGGTGAGAGGAGGAGTATAATGTGTCTGGGTGAGGGGAGGAGTATAATGGATCTGGGTGAGGGGAGGAGTATAATGTGTCTGGGTGAGGGGAGGAGTATAATGTGTCTGGGTGAGGGGAGGAGTATAATGTGTCTGGGTGAGAGGAGGAGTATAATGTGTCTGGGTGAGGGGAGGAGTATAATGTGTCTGGGTGAGGGGAGGAGTATAATGTGTCTGGGTGAGAGGAGGAGTATAATGGGTCTGGGTGAGGGGAGGAGTATAATGTGTCTGGGTGAGAGGAGGAGTATAATGTGTCTGGGTGAGGGGAGGAGTATATTGTGTCTGGGTGAGGGGAGGAGTATAATGTGTCTGGGTGAGGGGAGGAGTATAATGGATCTGGGTGAGGGGAGGAGTATAATGTGTCTGGGTGAGGGGAGGAGTATAATGTGTCTGGGTGAGGGGAGGAGTATAATGTGTCTGGGTGAGGGGAGGAGTATAATGTGTCTGGGTGAGAGGAGGAGTATAATGTGTCTGGGTGAGGGGAGGAGTATATTGTGTCTGGGTGAGGGGAGGAGTATAATGTGTCTGGGTGAGGGGAGGAGTATAATGGATCTGGGTGAGGGGAGGAGTATAATGTGTCTGGGTGAGGGGAGGAGTATAATGTGTCTGGGTGAGGGGAGGAGTATAATGTGTCTGGGTGAGGGGAGGAGTATAATGTGTCTGGGTGAGAGGAGGAGTATAATGTGTCTGGGTGAGGGGAGGAGTATAATGTGTCTGGGTGAGGGGAGGAGTATAATGTGTCTGGGTGAGGGGAGGAGTATAATGAGTCTGGGTGAGGGGAGGAGTATAATGTGTCTGGGTGAGGGGAGGAGTATAATGTGTCTGGGTGAGGGGAGGAGTATAATGTGTCTGGGTGAGAGGAGGAGTATAATGTGTCCGGGTGAGGGGAGGAGTATAATGTGTCTGGGTGAGAGGAGGAGTATAATGTGTCTGGGTGAGGGGAGGAGTATAATGTGTCTGGTTGAGGGGAGGAGTATAATGTGTCTGGGTGAGAGGAGGAGTATAATGTGTCTGGGTGAGGGGAGGAGTATAATGTGTCTGGGTGAGAGGAGTATAATGTGTCTGGGTGAGAGGAGGAGTATAATGTGTCTGGGTGAGGGGAGGAGTATATTGTGTCTGGGTGAGAGGAGGAGTATAATGTGTCTGGGTGAGGGGAGGAGTATAATGTGTCTGGGTGAGGGGAGGAGTATAATGTGTCTGGGTGAGGGGAGGAGTATAATGTGTCTGGGTGAGGGGAGGAGTATAATGTGTCTGGGTGAGGGGAGGAGTATAATGTGTCTGGGTGAGGGGAGGAGTATAATGTGTCTGGGTGAGGGGAGGAGTATAATGTGTCTGGGTGAGGGGAGGAGTATAATGTGTCTGGGTGAGAGGAGGAGTATAATGTGTCTGGGTGAGGGGAGGAGTATAATGGATCTGGGTGAGGGGAGGAGTATAATGTGTCTGGGTGAGGGGAGGAGTATAATGTGTCTGGGTGAGGGGAGGAGTATAATGTGTCTGGGTGAGAGGAGGAGTATAATGTGTCCGGGTGAGGGGAGGAGTATAATGTGTCTGGGTGAGAGGAGGAGTATAATGTGTCTGGGTGAGGGGAGGAGTATAATGTGTCTGGGTGAGGGGAGGAGTATAATGTGTCTGGGTGAGGGGAGGAGTATAATGTGTCTGGGTGAGAGGAGGAGTATAATGTGTCTGGGTGAGGGGAGGAGTATAATGTGTCTGGGTCAGAGGAGGAGTATAATGTGTCTGGGTGAGGGGAGGAGTATAATGTGTCTGGGTGAGAGGAGGAGTATAATGTGTCTGGGTGAGGGGAGGAGTATAATGTGTCTGGGTGAGAGGAGGAGTATAATGTGTCTGGGTGAGAGGAGGAGTATAATGTGTCTGGGTGAGGGGAGGAGTATAATGTGTCTGGGTGAGGGGAGGAGTATAATGTGTCTGGGTGAGGGGAGGAGTATAATGTGTCTGGGTGAGAGGAGGAGTATAATGTGTCTGGGTGAGGGGAGGAGTATAATGTGTCTGGGTGAGGGGAGGAGTATAATGGGTCTGGGTGAGAGGAGGAGTATAATGTGTCTGGGTGAGAGGAGGAGTATAATGTGTCTGGGTGAGAGGAGGAGTATAATGTGTCTGGGTGAGAGGAGGAGTATAATGTGTCTGGGTGAGAGGAGGAGTATAATGTGTCTGGGTGAGGGGAGGAGTATAATGTGTCTGGGTGAGAGGAGGAGTATAATGTGTCTGGGTGAGGGGAGGAGTATAATGGGTCTGGGTGAGGGGAGGAGTATAATGTGTCTGGGTGAGGGGAGGAGTATAATGTGTCTGGGTGAGAGGAGGAGTATAATGTGTCTGGGTGAGGGGAGGAGTATAATGTGTCTGGGTGAGAGGAGGAGTATAATGTGTCTGGGTGAGGGGAGGAGTATAATGTGTCTGGGTGAGAGGAGGAGTATAATGTGTCTGGGTGAGAGGAGGAGTATAATGTGTCTGGGTGAGAGGAGGAGTATAATGTGTCTGGGTGAGAGGAGGAGTATAATGTGTCTGGGTGAGAGGAGGAGTATAATGTGTCTGGGTGAGGGGAGGAGTATAATGTGTCTGGGTGAGGGGAGGAGTATAATGTGTCTGGGTGAGGGGAGGAGTATCATGTGTCTGGGTGAGGGGAGGAGTATAATGTGTCTGGGTGAGAGGAGGAGTATAATGTGTCTGGGTGAGGGGAGGAGTATAATGTGTCTGGGTGAGGGGAGGAGTATAATGTGTCTGGGTGAGAGGAGGAGTATAATGTGTCTGGGTGAGAGGAGGAGTATAATGTGTCTGGGTGAGGGGAGGAGTATAATGTGTCTGGGTGAGAGGAGGAGTATAATGTGTCTGGGTGAGGGGAGGAGTATAATGTGTCTGGGTGAGGGGAGGAGTATAATGTGTCTGGGTGAGGGGAGGAGTATAATGTGTCTGGGTGAGAGGAGGAGTATCATGTGTCTGGGTGAGGGGAGGAGTATAATGTGTCTGGGTGAGGGGAGGAGTATAATGTGTCTGGGTGAGGGGAGGAGTATAATGTGTCTGGGTGAGAGGAGGAGTATCATGTGTCTGGGTGAGGGGAGGAGTATAATGTGTCTGGGTGAGAGGAGGAGTATAATGTGTCTGGGTGAGAGGAGGAGTATAATGTGTCTGGGTGAGGGGAGGAGTATAATGTGTCTGGGTGAGAGGAGGAGTATAATGTGTCTGGGTGAGGGGAGGAGTATAATGTGTCTGGGTGAGGGGAGGAGTATAATGTGTCTGGGTGAGGGGAGGAGTATAATGTGTCTGGGTGAGGGGAGGAGTATAATGTGTCTGGGTGAGAGGAGGAGTATAATGTGTCTGGGTGAGGGGAGGAGTATAATATGTCTGGGTGAGGGGAGGAGTATAATGTGTCTGGGTGAGGGGAGGAGTATAATGTGTCTGGGTGAGAGGAGGAGTATAATGTGTCTGGGTGAGGGGAGGAGTATAATGTGTCTGGGTGAGGGGAGGAGTATAATGTGTCTGGGTGAGAGGAGGAGTATAATGTGTCTGGGTGAGAGGAGGAGTATAATGTGTCTGGGTGAGAGGAGGAGTATAATGTGTCTGGGTGAGAGGAGGAGTATAATGTGTCTGGGTGAGAGGAGGTGTATAATGTGTCTGGGTGAGGGGAGGAGTATAATGTGTCTGGGTGAGAGGAGGAGTATAATGTGTCTGGGTGAGGGGAGGAGTATAATGTGTCTGGGTGAGAGGAGGTGTATAATGTGTCTGGGTGAGGGGAGGAGTATAATGTGTCTGGGTGAGAGGAGGAGTATAATGTGTCTGGGTGAGGGGAGGAGTATAATGTGTCTGGGTGAGGGGAGGAGTATAATGTGTCTGGGTGAAGGGAGGAGTATAATGTGTCTGGGTGAGGGGAGGAGTATAATGTGTCTGGGTGAGGGGAGGAGTATAATGTGTCTGGGTGAGGGGAGGAGTATAATGTGTCTGGGTGAGGGGAGGAGTATAATGTGTCTGGGTGAGGGGAGGAGTATAATGTGTCTGGGTGAGGGGAGGAGTATAATGTGTCTGGGTGAGAGGAGGAGTATAATGGGTCTGGGTGAGGGGAGGAGTATAATGTGTCTGGGTGAGAGGAGGAGTATAATGTGTCTGGGTGATGGGAGGAGTATAATGTGTCTGGGTGAGGGGAGGAGTATAATGGGTCTGGGTGAGGGGAGGAGTATAATGTGTCTGGGTGAGGGGAGGAGTATAATGTGTCTGGGTGAGGGGAGGAGTATAAGGTGTCTGGGTGAGAGGAGGAGTATAATGTGTCTGGGTGAGGGGAGGAGTATAATGTGTCTGGGTGATGGGAGGAGTATAATGTGTCTGGGTGAGGGGAGGAGTATAATGTGTCTGGGTGAGGGGAGGAGTATAATGGATCTGGGTGAGGGGAGGAGTATAATGTGTCTGGGTGAGAGGAGGAGTATAATGTGTCTGGGTGAGGGGAGGAGTATAATGGGTCTGGGTGAGGGGAGGAGTATAATGGGTCTGGGTGAGGGGAGGAGTATAATGGGTCTGGGTGAGGGGAGGAGTATAATGTGTCTGGGTGAGAGGAGGAGTATAATGTGTCTGGGTGAGGGGAGGAGTATAATGTGTCTGGGTGAGAGGAGGAGTATAATGGGTCTGGGTGAGAGGAGGAGTATAATGTGTCTGGGTGAGGGAAGGAGTATAATGTGTCTGGGTGAGGGGAGGAGTATAATGTGTCTGGGTGAGGGGAGGAGTATAATGTGTCTGGGTGAGGGGAGGAGTATAATGTGTCTGGGTGAGAGGAGGAGTATAATGGGTCTGGGTGAGAGGAGGAGTATAATGTGTCTGGGTGAGAGGAGGAGTATAATGTGTCTGGGTGAGGGGAGGAGTATAATGGGTCGGGGTGAGGGGAGGAGTATAATGTGTCTGGGTGAGGGGAGGAGTATAATGTGTCTGGGTGAGGGGAGGAGTATAATGTGTCTGGGTGAGGGGAGGAGTATAATGTGTCTGGGTGAGGGGAGGAGTATAATGTGTCTGGGTGAGAGGAGTATAATGTGTCTGGGTGAGAGGAGGAGTATAATGTGTCTGGGTGAGAGGAGGAGTATAATGTGTCTGGGTGAGGGGAGGAGTATAATGTGTCTGGGTGAGAGGAGGAGTATAATGTGTCTGGGTGAGGGAAGGAGTATAATGTGTCTGGGTGAGGGGAGGAGTATAATGTGTCTGGGTGAGGGGAGGAGTATAATGTGTCTGGGTGAGAGGAGGAGTATAATGTGTCTGGGTGAGGGGAGGAGTATAATGTGTCTGGGTGAGGGGAGGAGTATAATGTGTCTGGGTGAGGGGAGGAGTATAATATGTCTGGGTGAGGGGAGGAGTATAATGTGTCTGGGTGAGGGAGGGGGCGGGGCCAGGCGTGGCACGCGATCCCCGTTGGCTCGTCCTTCCTCTCTTTCTCTCTCTGTCTCCTCAGTCACGCTGCGGGCAGGACGCCATTATCGATCCGTGCGTGCCCTTTTGGGCCCTTCTCATTTTTATATTCATACTGGCTGCGTGCCCCATTTTAGCGCGTTGGGGCAGCGGGGCTCATGTTTTCCATGTGTCTATATATCTATATATATATATATATCTTTGTATGTATGTTTTTTTGTGCATGATTGTGTTCCCCTCTTATGGCCCCTTCACATTGTATCTTTCAGGAGGAATCCCTATCTATCATTTTAAAAGGGGGGTTTCTCCCGGTCCTAGGCTCCCTTGGAGATAAATTTGGGGTCCTACTAATCCTCCCACTTGGGACTTAAAGGGGCATCCCGGGTAGCTTAATTGGCGTAATTCCCTCCTGTCATTGTGACTACCATTAAAATCACCATATGGAGGCCTCCCAGGATACCGGGCTCGGGCTCCCTTCGGGGCAATCCCGACAGTGTGTGGGTTGTGGGGTGACCCTTATGGGGGATAATGTACTGATTTGCATACCATGTGCTCAGCAGGCCATTACGCGGCAGTCGGGGTCCCAGGCGTCTGGGTCCGTGCCGCCGGCCTCATCACCTACTCCACCCCGCCTGATCTGTACCCCAAGTGACAATGTCATTAGTGGGGAGTCGCAATCTGATGTATGTGCTAGATTGGCCAACATCAACAGACTGATTTCTAGCTCTGCGGCCAGAAAGGCCCCGGCTAAGAAGAGACATTTATCACCGGACGCACCGGTTCTGGGTTTTGATGATTATGATTCCCTTTACTGGTCTGATTATTCCCCGCTTGAGGAAGGGGAATTGTTTGCTGAATCTGATGCTGAGGATCAGCAGTTTTTTGATGCTGATATTGGGCAGGCGCAGGGGGATGCCGTTGATACCCCCAGGATTCTGGCCCTTTTATTTGAGGTGCTGGCTATTTCTCATCCGGCGGAGTCTCCTCCGCAGAAGGGGGAATTTTTTGGGACCTCTAAGCCTCGCTTGGAGTTTCCAAATCAGAAGCATTTTGAAAATCTGATTCTTAAGGAATGGGAAAGACCTAGCCGGCTTCCCGGTGTTCCTCAGGGATGGGATAGGAAGTATCCCTTTCCGGTGGACACGGTGAAGCGCTGGTCGTCCCCTCCCGAGGTCGATGCGCCCGTACTGGGATTGTCCAACACACCTGTTGTGCACTCTCCAGACGTCACCACACTAAAGGATGGTGAGGACCGACGTATTGACCAAATGGCGTCTCATGCCTTTGCCAGTGTGGGTTCAGCCTTGCGGCCTGTTTGTGCTTCTGCGCTCACGGCTGTGGCTACCAGATCTGTGGTTAGGGGCCTGTTGAGTGGTTCCCAGCTTAACTCAGCCAGTGATGAATTTGCTACGCTTACGCGGTGTGATTTATTCATGTCCTTTGTCTTATCTGCCTTGGATGACACAATATGTATGTATAGTAGAACCTCGGCGTTGCTTGTGGCTTGTGGCTATTCGCCGATCGGTCTGGTTGCACCAGTGGGCGGCTGACATTGCGGCTAAGAAGTCACTTACAGGGCTACCCTTCCTGGGTATGCGGCTGTTTGGAGATAAATTGGATTCAGTTGCGATAGGAGGAAAGCTACCACAGCACAAGAAGCAACGTCGCTCCTTTCGGGGGGCAGGCTCCTTTAATCCTTCCTTTCGCAGTGCCAGAGCAGGCAGAGGAGCTGCTTACTCTACCTTCAGAGGTGATTCCTGGAACAGAGGCAGAGGACGGGCCCATCCGGGACCTGTCTGGGGTTCCAAGCCCAAGCCCGCTGCCAAGCCAGCTCAGCAATGAGGGGGCGCCCTCACCCTTGTGGGTGGGGGGACGGCTGCGGCTCTTCTTCTGGGTCTGGGCCCGGGAGGTCACAGACAAGCGGATCTTGGAAGTGGTCTCTTCCGGTTACAAACTGGAGTTCGAGGACCGGCCTCCTCCCAGATTTCTCAGGTCTCGGGTCCCCTCGGACCCCCGGGCTGCGCAGGGGCTCCTGTTGGCAGTGCAAAGTCTTCTGGACATGGAAGTCATCTGCCCGGTGCCTTTATTAGAGAGAGGCCGGGGCTATTACTCCAACCTTTTCATGGTGCCCAAAAACGATGGATCCATAAGACCCATTCTGGATTTGAAGCTTCTCAACAGGTTCATCAGAACCAGGAAGTTCCGCATGGAGACTTTGAGCTCAGCCTTCCTTTCTCTTCGTCAGGGGGACTTCATGACGTCTATAGACATCAAGGATGCTAACCTTCATTTACCAATCTACCCAGCACGCCAGAGATTTCTCAGGTTTGTGGTGGGAGATCAGCATTTTCAGTTTGTGGCCCTCCCGTTTGGGCTGATCTCGGCACCGAGGGTGTTCACCAAGGTGTTGGCGGGTATAATGGCCCTTCTCAGAGCCCAGGGCATTTACATTGTGCCGTATCTGGACGACCTCCTCATTACGGCATCCTCTCTTGGACAGGCAGAGCTGGGCACCAGGACAGTGGTGTCTACGCTGGAGAGGTTTGGCTGGGTGATCAACCACCCCAAGTCTTCTCTCTCCCCGTCAAGGGAGATTGCATTTCTGGGCATGAACCTGGATACCGTTCAGACCAGGGTGTTCCTACCTCAGTCGAAGGTGCAGATGGTTCAAGATCTGATACGTTTTCTTTTGTCCATCCCTCGCCCGTCTATCCGGCTAGGGATGAGACTGGTGGGGTTGATGGTGGCTTCCTTCGAGGCAGTCCCCTTTGCTCAGTTCCACATGAGGTCGCTCCAGCTCCATCTACTGTCGGTTTGGGACAGATGTCCACTGTCATTGGATCAGTTTTTTCGGATGTCTCCCCTGGTTCGGCAGTCTCTTCAGTGGTGGCTGGAACCAAGGAATCTTCTGAGGGGCAGGTCTTTTCTGACACCTTGTTGGGAGATGGTCACCACGGATGCCAGCCTGTCGGGCTGGGGGGGTTTCTGGAAGGAACATCAGTTCCAGGGGCTGTGGGGTCCTCGGGAGGCCCACACCCCCATCAATGTCTTGGAGCTGAGAGCCATTCGGTTGGTACTGTCGCGCTTGACGCAGGGTCTACCGGTTGCGGACTGCGGCCGCTTACATCAATCACCAAGGAGGGACTCGCAGCAGGAGTGCCTTCAGGGAAGTTTCTCTGATTCTTGCATGGGCGGAGAACAATGTCCCATTCATCTCGGCTTTTGTATCTCTGTCTCAGGATCCTCTGGCCCTGGCAGTGGACGCCTTGTCCCTTGCCTGGAGGGATCTGGGGTTTCTTTACCTGTTTCCTCCCTTCTCCATGGTGGGCAAGGTGGTGCGCAAGCTGGCTCAAGAGGGTGCGCCAGCAATTCTGGTGGCCCCAAGGTGGCCAAGACAGGTTTGGTTCACAGACATCGTACGGCTGGCGGTAGATCAGTACAGGCTGCCCCTGTTTGATCACTCAAGGTCAACTTCGTTACCCCAATTTACAAACGCTGGCTTTGACGGTGTGGCTGCTGAAACCTCCATCTTAAGGGAAGAAGGTTTGTCTGATGCTGTGATTCAGACACTTGTTAGAGCCAGGAAGAGATCTTCCTCTAACATCTACTACAGGACTTGGAGGTCCTATATTGACTGGTGTGCGGCTAGGGCCTTGCCTTGCAGGGTGTTTTCGATTCCTAGGATTTGGGATTTTCTTCAACACGGTCTGGACCTGGGGTTCCAGCTTAGTACCTTGAAAGGGCAGGTCTCTGCCCTGGCGGTTTTTTTTCAAAGGTCCTTTGCTCTGCATTCATTGGTTAAGACTTTTTTCCAGGGGGTCACTCATGTGCGGCCCCCTAGAAAGCCTTTGGCTCCCGTTTGGAATCTAAATTTGGTTCTTTCGGCCCTCCAGGGGCCTCCTTTTGAGCCGGTGCAGGATGTTGCACTTTCTATGCTTACACAAAAAGGTTGCCTTTTTGGTGGCTATTACCTCTGTTCGGCGTGTCTCTGAGTTGGCGGCTCTGTCCATTCAGGCCCCTTACTTTGAGAGACACCAGGATAAGGTGGTCTTTCGCTTTAAGCCAGATTTCCTTCCTAAGGTGGTCTCTGCCTTCCACCTCAATGAGGATGTGGTTCTCCCTTCCTTGTGTCCTAGGCCTAGCAATGACAAAGAGAGGGTTTTGCATTCTTTGGATGTGGTTCGTTGTGTGAAGCACTATTTGGTGGCTACTTCTCCTTTTCGTAGGACTGACGCCCTTTTTGTGGTGCCCTCCGGGCCCAGAAAGGATTTGGCGCCCGCCAAGTCTACCATTAGCAAATGGATACATCAGGCCATTGTTGGGGCCTATTCTGCCAAGGGGAAGGTTCCCCCTTTTCGGGTCACTGCTCATTCTACTCGTGCTGTTGGGGCTTCCTGGGCTTTTCAGCACCAGGCTTCTGTTGAACAAGTTTGTAAGGCTGCTACTTGGTCTTCTGTTCACACTTTTTCCAAGTTTTACAAGGTTGATGTGCGGGCCTCAGCGGATGCTGTTTTTGGCTGCAAGGTTCTGCAAGCTGCAGTGGTTTAATTTTGTGCATTATTGCCTTTTTGGGATCCCCACCCATGTTGGACACTGCTATTGGATGTCCCATATGTCATGAATATTGGAAGCGCGGTGTGTGACATACTTGGAATAATACCATTTTGTAATTACTTACCTGTAAAATGGGTATTCTAAGTATGTCACACACCCCGCTTCATCCCGCCCTTTAGTATTCTGGATCCTTTATATGGTGAACCTTTTATTGTTAAGATTTTTGTATTCGGCTCTTCCTGGTCCCCTTACTGCTTTCCTATACTGGGGAATGTGTGGGAGGTCCCAGGTATTTATGGACCGGGAGGGGCTTCTTTTTTCCTGTCATCTCTGCAGAAGTTCGCCCTCTACTGGTTATAACCCATATGTCATGAATATTGGAAGCGGGGTGTGTGACATACTTGGAATAAAGGGGAGGCATGTGCTCAGAAAAGCAGTTATGATGGCACGGCCTGTCCTATATCTCTCACACTGACCACTGAAAATTCCACCCCCTCAGATGAAGGTACATACTGGATATGAGGCCATACCAGAGGAGGGTGCCACACTCAGGAAATCTGCAGGGGTAGGTTTGAGTTAAAGAATCTAGTCAATAAACCCCGTCCTACCTCGATCTCTTCTCCCCTTAACATAGAGGGTATACGAGATCTCTTACGCAACGTAAAGGTACAAAGGGACCCCTCTCCAGAGGAAACTTTTTCTTCGGAGACAGGTTTTGATAGTAATACCAATCTCTGTATGAAATGGGCCCAGTACACAGCACGGCAGACTAGCAAGTCTGATTGCTATGTCTGTGCCACGGCTAGGCCCCATTTAGGTACAGTACCCTTACATCTGCTCCCAGAAGAAGAAAAATGTTTTGTAGGCCTATTCTCTAATAGCTCAGCAGAGGGAGAATGTGTAAATCAGAGAGAAAGATACCCCCTGATTCACCAACCTGTAAAACTAGGAACTGGGATACAGATATATCCTGGGAACTACACTTGTTACACTAGAACCAAAGGCAATTTAGATCTTAAAAATTTTACAGATCAAGATTGATCCCATTACTATATCGGACCATGCCCTTATCACCCTGACCCTAGCTCTTCCAGAGGTACTATCTAAGCCGAGTACATGGATCCTCAACGAATCTCTTCTACAGGACCCCATCCTAAAGGAGGAAATTAGAGGTGAATTGAAGAAATACTTTGAGCTGAACACTAGACCAGAGACACCACCCATAAGCGTGTGGGCTGCACACAAGTGTTCTATAAGGGGGATCATTTTGAAAATGGCCTCCAGGAGAAGGAAAGAGAGGGAGAGAACCATCAAGGCACTCCTGGAGAACATAGCCCGCTTGGAGGTGGAGCACAAAAAGCATCAGGCGGCTAAAGTGAAACAAGAACTGGCCGCAACAAGGGACAAGCTAAAGGACATTCTGATGATCAGCGCTAAGGTCACCCTCCTGAAAACCAATCGCTCTTTTTATGAGTACGGTAACAAGTGCAGTCGCACTCTTGCAAGAGCACTGAGAGAACAGGGGGCTAGAAACTTCATACCGCAGATTCTGAATCAAAGTGGCCAGCAGGTCTCTAACCCAACGGACATAGCAAAAGCATTTAGAGACTTCTACCATAAGCTCTATAACCTCCCAGAGAAAGGAAACAAACAAGCAGACTCGCTCTCGGGGACGAGGGAATACATCGCTTCATCAGGTCTGCCGGTACTGGGCCCGGAGACCCTGGAGGCTCTAGAGGCCCCAATCTCGGCACTAGAGTGGACACAGGCAGTGAAGTCCTCTGCCTCAGGTAAATCTCCGGGCCCAGATGGGTTCACCCTGTCAAACTATAAGTGGATGGGTGACATCCTGACCACACGGGCAGTTGCGGCCTTTAACTCTCTCTCCAGTGGACGACCTATCCCTCCTGATATGCTGAGAGCACAGGTTACAGTGATCCACAAGAAAGATAAGGATCCTATTCTATGTGCTAACTACAGACCGATCTCACTTCTAAATGTGGATCTAAAAATATTTGCAAAAATTTTGGCCTCGAGACTTGCCCCTAGCCTAGGCAGTCTGATACACAATGACCAGGTGGGATTTATTCCAGGGAGAGAGGCCAGAGACAATGTTATTAGGGTACTCAACCTGGTACACCAGATTCACGAGGATGGGGTTCCGGCCCTGCTCCTGTCAACAGGCGCGGAGAAGGCGTTCGACAGGGTTGGCTAGGACTTCATCCGAGCAACATTAGAGCATGTAGGTCTGCGGGAGAATATGCAGAACTGGATTCTGTCTCTATATTCCTCCCCTTCTGCCTGTATTAAAGTGAATGGGATACTCTCGGACCCCTTCAATATAACAAATGGGACAAGACAAGGCTGCCCACTTTCTCCACTCATTTTTATCTTGACGCTTGAACCCTTTCTCAGATGAGTTAGGGCAAACACAGATATAAGAGGTTTGGGGAAGGGACGGTTGGAGCATAAAGTGGCGGCCTTTGCGGACGACCTGATCTTCTGCATTACCCAACCGGTGATAACTCTACCTAACCTATTGCGAGAGCTAAAAGAATACACCCTCCTCTCAAACTATGAAGTGAACATCCAGAAGTCAGAGGCGCTAAACATCTCCCTATCGCAGAAGCACCTGGATGATATTAAACATAGCTTTCCTTTCCGTCGGTCACCGGCCTCAATTAAGTACCTGGGAGTCCAGATTACACCTCTTTTGAAGTATCTGTTTACGGCAAACTTCCTACCTTTGCTGAGCATAATCAAGAGAGATTTAGACACTTGGAGAGACAAAACACTCACCTGGTTTGGCAGATGCAATGCCCTCAAAATGAATGTGCTGCCAAGACTTCTCTACCCGATTCAGGTTCTGCCGATACAGGTGACAGCATCTTATTTGAACTCGGTCCGAGCAGAATTCGTAAAATTTGTGTGGGGTGGGAAGAGCCCCAGGATCTCGCAGACAACCCTCTCGCTCCCCAAGAACAGGGGAGGAGTAGGATTCCCAGATATTAAAAAATACTATGCTGCAGCACACCTCAACAGGATAATAGACTGGAACCTACATGTGAAACATAAGTGGTGGATCCAGCTGGAGCAGCAATGGTCCCCAGTCCCCCTGGCAGGCCTCCCATGGTCCTCGGGTGAGATTCCCACTGGACTCAAGACGCATCCGACGATTGGGCCTACGCTGAGAGTGTGGGCTAGATGCGCTTCCATAGAGAGCATTTCGCCCTCCCCCTCCCCACTTAGGCCACTCTTGGGATCCTTGGACTTTCTTCCAGACCAAATGGACGCAGGATTCAGAAAGTGGAAAGCAACTGGAGGGAGTAGAGCCCGGGACTTCCATTCAGGAGCTCATGTCATTGGGAGATCATCCACGTCTATCATTTTGGAGAGTGATGCAAATCTCCCATTTCCTCCAGAAACTAGCTCCCCCTGGGGAGTACTGCAGAGAACTAACCCCCTTTGAGGGATTCTGCGTGGCCACGGAACCGATAAGAGGCTATTTATCCCTCATATATAAAATCTTAACCAATCCAGGAGAGACCTTTGTCCCAAACTTTATTGAGGCATGGGAGAGAGACCTTGGGGTGTCCTTCTCCCCGTCTCAAATTAGGAAGATCCTGGAGCTATCTCAACGAGCGTCCATCAGTAATTCCTACCAGGAGGCAGGATACAAAATCATTAGTAGATGGTACAGAACACCCCAGTCGTTGCATCGGTTTTACCCAACGGTCTCCCCCCTCTGCTGGAGATGTGAGAAGGTCCCAGGCTCGATGCTGCACTGTCAGGTCTCGGAGACACCCACCTTCCAATAAATCAGCAACCCCCAATCTCCGCTGCTTTCTTCGCCTATAGCAAGCCCCCGTTTGCCGGGACGCTAGACACGCCTCACCGGACATGGTTGCCCCCAGGTCTTGTTAGCACAAATGATGCTGACTTATGCAGGGGAAGGCCGATGAATCCAGGGACAAGACTGAGTATTGATAAACGGACAGGGGTCATACACGGGTGGTCAATCCGAGGAGGCACGGTACAGAAGGGTTAAACGGAAGAGTAGTCAGGGCAAGCCAAAGGTCATAACGAGAGGTCAGAAGTTCGCGGTACAGAGGGTCAGGCAGAAACGTGGTCGAAGAGCAAGCAAAGGTCGGTCCAGGCGGCAATCAGGGAAGGTCAAAATCACGGCAGAAATCACAAGGAAATAGGCTATCCAAATCGCACCCAGTAGCACGCTATAACGGGCAAGGACTGACCGCAGGGTGAAAACCTTTATATGACGGGGGCTAACAGGATTGGCTGGGGGGGAAATGTAATGATTGGTGCTACAGGAACTTTGGGCTGATTGCCCAGTTTGAATCAGGGGGAGTTGCCCAGTACTTTGGGCTAATCGATCCATACTGGCAGAGGGCTCATTGGCCCATGCAGGCAAAGGGCTCATTGGCCCATGTTGATTACCTCCGGCGGGCGCGCTGTGTGTAGCGCCGCCGGAGGGTATAAGAATGTGACAGGCACGCGCGCGTACGGGGCCACGCGCCGGGAGCGCGCTGCACAGAGAGCGGCGCGCCCGCTCCTGACGCGGCTGGGACGGAAGCCGCCCGAGCGGCTGCTCGTGACAGCCGAGCGGCGGGCGGGCAGGAGCGACGCCGGCCCGCCGCCGGCTGCGACAGCGAAGGACCGGAGACAGCGGGGGAACGCGGATCAGGTGAGGGGATCGCTCGTGACAGCCGAGCGGCGGGCGGGCAGGAGCGACGCCGGCCCGCCGCCGGCTGCGACAGCGAAGGACCGGAGACAGCTGGGGAACGCAGATCAGGTGAGGGGATCGTGACACTACCCCCCCCTTCACGAGGGGCCTCAGGACCCTTACCAGGCTTATCCGGGTTCTCACGATGAAACCTATTGATAAGGGTTTTAGCATGGACATCCTTGGCTGGTACCCAACACCTTTCCTCAGGACCAAAACCCTTCCAATCAATTAAATACTGTAGAGAGTTATGCAACACCCGAGCGTCGAGTATTCTATTAATCTCGTATTCAGGCTCATCTTCCACTATGACCGGAGGAGGAGACGACACCTGAATATTCTTGGCAGACTTTAACAAAGAGACATGAAAGGACGACGGAATTCTCATGGATGAAGGTAACTGGACCTTAAAGGTAACGTCGCTTAGTTTATCTGTGATAGGAAACGGACCGATAAATTTAGGCCCTAGCTTAGACGAGGGTTGCCGAAGGGCAATATTTTTAGTAGAGACCCAGACCCAATCACCCACCTGAAATGGTGGTTCAAGTGACCTATGTCGGTCCGCAAAGATTTTGTAAGTTCCAGAGGCTTTCTTTAAGTTAGTCTGTATTTCAGACCATACTTTAGTCCTTTCTCGTAGCCATTCCTCCAAGGCCGGCAAGTTGGAGGAAGGACCAGAAAAAGATGATGCCTTAGGGTTTCTCCCGTAATTACAAAAAAAAGGCGAAAACCTAGTAGATTCACTCGGCGCATTGTTAAAGGCGAATTCTGCAAATTCGATGAATTCCGCCCATTGTTCTTGGCGATCGGAGACGAAACAGCGTAGATATTGTTCTAAACATTGATTTACCCGTTCAGTCTGTCCGTTAGACTGAGGGTGATAGGCGGTAGAGAGCGACACTTTAATACCTAAACGATTGCAGAAAGCTTTCCAAAAACGGGATACAAACTGAACTCCTCGATCTGAAACAATATTCTGTGGTAAACCATGGAGGCGAAAAACGTGCTTAATGAATAGCTGTACTAAATCTGGTGCCGACGGAAGTTTTATCAATGGAATAAAGTGTGCCATTTTACTGAAGCGATCCACCACCACCCAAATTACAGAATTCCCCTGTGATGGAGGAAGATCAACAATAAAATCCATGGATATGTGCGACCATGGTTCAGCGGGGATTTCTAAGGGAACTAATAGTCCCGCAGGGGACCCATGAGTGGCCTTACTTCGAGCACATACCGGACATGCTTCGACAAAGGCGGAAGTATCGCGTCGGATGGTGGGCCACCAGACATGACGTTTGGCGATAGCCAAAGTCTTCCGAACACCTAAGTGACCAGCCGACTTGGCATCATGTAGTTCCTGTAAAACGGCCAGACGCAAATGAGGCGGAACAAATAAACAATCAGAGGGTTTACCCGGAGGAGAATCAACCTGGAATGGCACTAACGAGCTAGACAGGTCAGGGAGAAGAGTAGCCACAACACAACCTAAAGGCAAAATCGATTCTGGAGGACCGCTCTGGTCCTTACAATCCCCGAAATTACTGGATAGGGCATCTGCTTTGGCATTCTTCTTCCCCGGCTTATAGGTGATAATAAAATTAAATCGAGAAAAGAAGAGTGCCCAGCGCGCCTGACGGGAGTTGAGTCTCTTGGCCGACTCTAAATACTCCAGATTCTTGTGATCAGTATACACAGTGATGGGGTGTAAGGAACCTTCTAGCCAGTGGCGCCATTCTTCAAAGGCCAGTTTAATACCCAATAGTTCCCTATTCCCAACATCGTAATTGCGTTCAGCAGGTAAAAACTTCCGAGAGAAGAATGCACAAGGATGTAGTTTCTCAGGATTGCCCGTATACTGAGAAAGAACAGCTCCTACTCCCAGTTCCGAGGCGTCAACCTCTAATAGAAATGGAAGCCGGGTATCAGGATGTATCAAAATGGGAGCGGAGGTGAAAGTCTCTTTTAACACTTGAAAGGCGTTTTTAGCTGAGGGGGGCCACTCCTCAACAAAAGCGCCCTTACGAGTGAGATCTGTTAAAGGACTCACTATGGACGAGAAACCCTTTATAAACTGCCTGTAAAAATTCGCAAATCCTAAAAATCTCTGAAGCGCCTTTAGGGTTCTAGGTTGTTCCCACTCCAAAATAGCAGAAACCTTGGAAGGATCCATCACCAATCCCCGTTTGGAGATTATAAATCCTAGGAACGGGATTTCAGACACTTCAAAAACACATTTGGAGATTTTAGCATACAGACGATTTTCCCGCAATCTCTGCAACACCGCTTTGACATGTTGACGGTGCTCCACCAGAGAGCGGGAAAAAATCAGTATGTCGTCCAAATAGACCACGAGAAACTGACCCAAAAAATCACGAAATATGTCATTGACAAAATCTTGAAACACTGCAGGAGCATTGCATAACCCGAATGGCATCACTAAGTATTCATAATGCCCATCCTTTACATTGAAGGCCGTTTTCCATTCATCCCCCTGCCGTATGCGAATAAGGTTATATGCTCCTCGAAGGTCTAACTTAGTGAAGACCTGGGCCCCAGAGACCTGATTAAAAAGGTCATTGATTAATGGTAGGGGATATCTATTTTTTACAGTAATCTTATTTAACCCTCGATAATCTATACAGGGGCGTAAGCCGCCGTCCTTCTTCTCGACGAAGAAGAACCCAGCACTGGCAGGGGAGGTGGAAGGACGGATAAAACCTTTCTGGAGATTTTCGGTGATATAATCTTTCATGGCCTGCTCTTCAAATCTAGTGAGATTATATAGTTTCCCCCTAGGGGGCATAGTACCTGGGAGTAAGTCAATAGGACAGTCGTAGGCCCTATGGGGTGGAAGAATGTCGGCGGATTTCTCCGAAAATACGTCTGCCCAATCTGCATAGACTGGAGGTAAACCATCAAAGACAATCGGTGTGGTCCTAAGGGATATAGAGAAACAACGACTTTGACATGAGGGACTCCACTTCACCAGATCCCCAGATCTCCAATCTATCACGGGGTTATGGACTTTTAACCAGGGAAATCCTAAAACAATAGGGGAGACGGGACTCTCAATAATCAAAAATTCTATTTCTTCCGAGTGGGCAGATCCTACAACTAAATTTACCCAAGGGGTCTTGTGGGAGACCAACCCCCCCTCAATGGGCTTATTGTTGACCGCCAGGACCCGAAGGGAATTTTCTAATGGGATTAACGGAATCCCTAGAGTAAGGGCTAAGGATCTATCCAGGAAATTGCCAGTCGCTCCACTATCGATGAAGGCGGAGGCAATAGTCCGGGAAGGACCCCAAGAGAGTGTAACGGGTAAGAGTACACGATTGTCTGGAGGGAACGATACCTGACCGCCTAGAAGAGGTCCCTCTGCAAGATCTAGGCGTTGAAGTTTCCCGCCACCGGAGCCTTGTTTGGGCAGGTCTTGGCAAAATGACCTGGATTACCACAATAGAGGCAGAGGCCTTGGGATCTGCGCCGAACCTTCTCCGCCTGAGAGAGATGGGTAACGCCAAGCTGCATCGGTTCCTCATGCGACAAGGAAGGAGAGGAAACGGCTGCCCCCTTAAAGCTTGACTCTTGACGTGAGGATCCCCAAGGTTGGTCCTTGCCTCTTTCCTGGCGCCTTTCTCGGAGACGTCGATCCACCCTGATGGCCAGCTGCATATATTCGTCTAGGTTTTTGGGCAAAGGATAGTTCACCAGGATGTCCTTGATATTATCGGAGAGTCCAATTCTAAATTGGCTACATAAAGCCGGATCGTTCCACTGGGAATCTATAGCCCACCGCCGAAATTCTGCGCTATATTCTTCAGCAGAACGTTTGGCCTGTCTCAGGTTCCGCAATTTAGAATCCGCCGTTGCGGCTCGATCTGGGTCAGCATACAGAAGTTCCATGGCCGAAAAAAAAGAAGAGACCGACTGCAAGGCTTCATCAGTCGGAGCTAAACCAAACGCCCAGGTCTGTGGGTCGCCCTGGAGGAGTGAAATGACTAGCCCAACGCGTTGCGCTTCGGATCCAGATGCGTGGGGTCGAAGGCGGAAGTAGAGTTCGCAAGAATTCTTAAAGTTAGAAAACTTCGCCCGATCCCCCAAAAATTTTTCCGGGAGAGGGATCTTGGGCTCGATGGCCGGACTAGGATCCACTGGCGCAGGCATCTGACGACTCTCTTGCGTGGCCACTCGTTGAGCCAGCTGATTAATGGCAGTGGCCATAGCTTGAACCTGTTGGATCAATTCTTCCATCTAGAAGATATTCTTCTTTATGGCCCGTTATAATGTCAGGTCCCGGAGACACCCACCTTCCAATAAATCAGCAACCCCCAATCTCCGCTGCTTTCTTCGCCTATAGCAAGCCCCCGTTTGCCGGGACGCTAGACACGCCTCACCGGACACGGTTGCCCCCAGGTCTTGTTAGCACAAAGGATGCTGACTTATGCAGGGGAAGGCCGATGAATCCAGGGACAAGACTGAGTATTGATAAACGGACAGGGGTCATACACGGGTGGTCAATCCGAGGAGGCACGGTACAGAAGGGTTAAACGGAAGAGTAGTCAGGGCAAGCCAAAGGTCATAACGAGAGGTCAGAAGTTCGCGGTACAAAGGGTCAGGCAGAAACGTGGTCGAAGAGCAAGCAAAGGTCGGTCCAGGCGGCAATCAGGGAAGGTCAAAATCACGGCAGAAATCACAAGGAAATAGGCTATCCAAATCGCACCCAGTAGCACGCTATAACGGGCAAGGACTGACCGCAGGGTGAAAACCTTTATATGACGGGGGCTAACAGGATTGGCTGGGGGGGAAATGTAATGATTGGTGCTACAGGAACTTTGGGCTGATTGCCCAGTTTGAATCAGGGGGAGTTGCCCAGTACTTTGGGCTAATCGATCCATACTGGCAGAGGGCTCATTGGCCCATGCAGGCAAAGGGCTCATTGGCCTATGTTGATTACCTCCGGCGGGCGCGCTGTGTGTAGCGCCGCCGGAGGGTATAAGAATGTGACAGGCACGCGCGCGTACGGGGCCACGCGCCGGGAGCGCGCCGCACAGAGAGCGGCGCGCCCGCTCCTGACGCGGCTGGGACGGAAGCCGCCCGAGCGGCTGCTCGTGACAGCCGAGCGGCGGGTGGGCAGGAGCGACGCCGGCCCGCCGCTGGCTGCGACAGCGAAGGACCGGAGACAGCGGGGGAACGCGGATCAGGTGAGGGGATCGTGACATGCACATTTTCTGGGAATGCGACAGACTGGAGGGCTTATGGAGGGGGGTGGTGGGATGGATCCACAAGATAACAGGGGAAGTCACTCCCCTTACTCCAGAGGTCTTACTCTTACACTGTACGACCCTATCAGTAGGAAAATATAGGAAGTCCCTAACCATCCACTTAATAAATGCTGCCGCGCTTGTATCCCGGCGCGTTGGAGAGACCCGGTGCCTCCCTCCATAGGCTCATGGATCAGGAGAGTAGAAGACATAAGACGCATGGAAGATCTCACGGCCTCCCTCGGACAGACTGAGGAGAGGCACAGGCTCCTCTGGACACCATGGAATATGTTCTTCGAATCAAGTGAAGGGAGGGAGGCACTTGGGGTGCCCTGAGGTTGTGGGGTGTCGTGGGGAGGAAGGCGAGTCTGGCCAACCTCCCTCCTTCCCTAAGTCTTTACCTTCCCCCTTTGCTTTCCCCTCCTCCTTCCCTCTTCCCCCCTTCTCTCCCCTCATATCCTGGGGCAAGGCCCCTCGGGCTTTACTTTTCCCCGTTACTATTACATAAAAACATTGGCTTCCGGAGGGGGGTGACACGGACATGTGGGCGCAAGGGTAGAATGCTGTAACTGTATTACTGAAATGGATATACAAGCTCAGTCTAAGGTGGATTTGATGACAGACAGCTGCACTGTAATGTATTCTGAGATGTTGTAACTGTATCTGTATTGTAGCGATAACCCGGAGGGCTTCACCGCCCGAGACGTCCTTTTCCCAATCGTAAGAGGTGCTGCTGGAATTCCAGAGTCGTCCGTGAGGAAACAGGAACAGCCCTTACAAGGGCTAGTGAATTGTAATCTAGCGTTTCCCCCAATAAGAGACAGAACTTCAGTATTGAGGGTGAAGGTGAAGTGTCTTTATTAGTGCCACTCTAGGCCTTATATACACAAGTTGTCCATGCAATGGGACCTCCCCCGTGGACCTCATGACAAATACACAGACCAATGGGAGCAGGGCACACAATCCCTCAACTCTGCCGATGACGCAATCAGCAAAACAATAGGCGTCTGTAATACACTCAATCAGAACAATGCCATTGCCTGTGACGTAATCAATTAACACAATGGCAGTTTATAATACAATCCAAACTACAATGACATTGCCTGTAACAGTATCAAAATACAATGACCTAATTAAGAAAAGGCCAGTGAATGACCCGGTGGGCAACTGAATAGTGATGACATCCAAAAGACAGAGCGTCTGTCACAATGCCCCCTTTTTGTGGAACACCCGGCAGACCCGGATTGACCCTGTTCGGGTTAACGTGGGGCTGTCCGGACTCTTGTTAGGGGCAGAGTTCTGTTTAAGGACAAGTCTGCAAATAGTGAGTAACAGGACTAAACATTGACGTGGGCTGTACATAGGAATCGGTCATGGGTGGGGTCCAAACACTGGGATATTGTGGCGTTGGTGAGTTCAGCACCAAAGTCCTTGGTTGGATGTGTGCACAGGTGCTCTGCTTTCTTATAGCTGGTCCAAGTTTCAATCTCTTTCCATGGAAGCTGATCGGAGAATCCACAATCTTCTGCACATCTACATCATCGTAAAAGTAGACAAAACCATAACCCTTAGAAACGCCAGAGGCATCCCTAATAATTTTGACATTCTTTACAGCGCCATACTTTGAAAAAACATCCTTAATTCCAGGCTGATTAATCCGACGGCCAATGCCCCCAACAAAAATAGTGTTTGGCATAAGTTTCCCTTCTGGAAGGACGTAACCTGATGGCTGATCCTCTTCTTGGCTTCGTGTAACAGACAAGACGTGATGCAGACGAAACCCCTGGGTCTCCCCGACCAGTGGGCTGGAGTCGGCAGCTCGGGCTGGAGCCCGGGTTGTAACAGGGTTGACGCTGGCTGGCCCAGAGGTAGCGTAGGCAGAAGTCATTGGTTCTAGATCATTTCCCAATAGTACTTCTGCTGGTAAATTGTCCATAAGTCCCACCTGTACCCTGCCGGATCCAGCGCCCCAGTCAAGATGTACTCGGGCGGTGGGGAGTCGAAACACAGCTCCTCCCGCCACCCTTACTGCAACGGTGTGTCCAGTGCGGTCTTTGTTCTTGACCAAATGAGGTTGGAGCAAGGTAAGTGTGGCTCCGGTGTCGCGTAATCCTTGCACGGTGCGCCCATTGACTCATACCTCCTGGCAATGGTGCTGTCGGTTGTCTTGGATGGCCGCTTGTACGGGATCAGCTTCATACAGTACCCCCAGATACTCTTCCGAACTGCTCTCAGCTTCCAAACAGTGTGCCACAGGAGTACGGGAGGTGGAAGGTTGCTTTTGCCCCCACGTGTTTCGGGGAGGCTCTAGGGCGCAATCACTGCGATAATGTCCCCATTGTTTGCAACGATGGCACTGAACTGTGGAGAGGTTCGGTTGCTGCGCTGGCCCATGTGGCCCAGAGTCACGAGTTGGCACTGAAGCCACAGGTGCTTGAAATTTGATGGGAGGTGGTGGTTTTGGAGCGGACTGTTCTGTCCGGCGCGCATCGGTGTACTCGTCGGCTAGACGAGCAGCCTCAGGTAGCGTTAGAGGCCTCCGGTCACGTACCCACTCTCTTAGCTCTGGTTGCAGGGCATTGAGAAAGTGTTCTAGTAAAAACAACTGTAGTACATCCTCAGCGGTCGTGGCTTTGCATCCAGTGACCCAGTGTGATGCTGTACGATGGAGGCGACATGCCCACTCCGTGTAAGAATCCCCTCCCTTCTTTTGGGATTCCCGAAATCGTCACCTGTAGGCTTCCGGGGTGACAGCGTACCGGGCTAACAAAGCCTCCTTTACCAGATGGTAGTGTGGTAAGTCCACATCAGGGATGGCCCGGAAAGCATCGGAAGCTTTCCCAGATAGTTTCCCTGATAATATGGTGACCCATTCCTCCGTGGGTACCCGGTGTAAAGCGCACTGGCGTTCAAAATCGGCCAAAAATCCGTCAATCTCGTCGTCACTTTCCTGGAAGGACTTAAATGCTGCAAATGGAATCTTTCTCCCCCCAGTGTAACTGAGGCTGAGAGGCTGCTGGGTTGAAAGTCGCCGATCTTCCCTTCGCTTACTGGCCTCTGCCTCCGCTGCGGCGAAGACTCGGTCGATCAGTTCCTGTGATGGATTCGGGCCATAGACCGACAATCTGTTCCGAACTGCTTGAACGAGAGCAGCGTCTTCATCGGTCTCTATATTGGTTTCGGTCCTCACTGCTGCACGATCCATTTCGATCAGCTCGGCTATCAGTTCCTGACGTGGGCGGTTGCTAGCTGACCTTCCCCGGCTCTCGAGTAGATCCTTCAGGGTCAGCCTTTTCAACTTGTCCTACTGACTCTCCATCAGGGTAGCACTCTCTCTGGGTAGAAAGGACCATCCCACCGCTTGCCACCAATTGTAGCGATAACCCTTATCGCCGGAGGGCTTCACCGCCCGAGACGTCCCTTTCCCAATCGTAAGAGGTGCTGCAGGAATCCCAGAGTCGTCCGTGAGGAAACAGGAACAGCCCTTACAAGGGCTAGTGAACTGTAATATAGCGTTTCCCCCAATAAGAGACAGAACTTCAGTATTGAGGGTGAAGGTGAAGTGTCTTTATTAGTGCCACTCTAGGCCTTATATACACAAGTCTCCATGCAATGGGACCTCCCCCGTGGACCTCATGACAAATACACAGACCAATGGGAGCAGGGCACACAATCCCTCAACTCTGCCGGTGACGCAATCAGCAAAACAATAGGCGTCTGTAATACACTCAATCAGAACAATGCCATTGCCTGTGACGTAATCAATTAACACAATGGCAGTTTATAATACAATCCAAACTACAATGACATTGCCTGTAACAGTATCAAAATACAATGACCTAATTAAGAAAAGGCCAGTGAATGACCCGGTGGGCAACTGAATAGTGATGACATCCAAAAGACAGAGCGTCTGTCACATGTATGAACCTGCAGAAAAATGTGTATATGACAAAGTCTGTGTGCCCTCACAACCCGGTCGGTTTCAATAAAGATTCATTGTTAAAAAAAAAAAATTTTCATAATCACACCATGAGTGATGTGGCATGGCTCTGCGGGGATATGAAGCTAAGACCCATATTACCCCCAAACTGGAAAGGGCAATGTGCACTCACTAAATTTATTATGCCTTTCCTCATTACCCCACAAGTTGACTGGGATGAAGATGTGTTTCAGGGCCAGTTTCAAGGCACCCCTAAGAGAAGTAAGAGAGAAATCCCACATCCCAAAGGTAACTTTGATTCGCATGTTTATATTGATGCAATAGGGGTCCCAGATAAATTTAAGGCCCGAGACCCTGTTAAAACTGCGTTGGAATCACTCTTTCCTATTGTCACAATAAATAAGAATGCTGACTGGATTAATTATCTGTATTACAATCAACGGCGCTTTAACGATACCCGAGATGCACTGAAGGGTATTGCAGAACTTATATCCCTGACAATACTGGACCAAATGGGAAAACTACAAGAGCTATTGCTAAGCTTGACAGTCTAGCTGATGAGCTAAAAGCTAATTCGGGAATAGATGACCCATGGGATAAATACTTCCTAAGGTTTTTCTCAGGTTGGAAGGGGTTCCTGACCCAGATAGGGATTATATGTTTGTTCATCTTGGTTGGATTTGTCATTTTTAAATTTATAATGTGCCTGCTTGCCCATAGGGCTGCTAAAGCTCAAGGTACGTATGCGGCATATCTGTTACAACACCAGTCCCCTGACTATGATGATGCAACAACCAGCTCTACCGTTTGATGTGGGCCCAGGCAAGGCCAGGGCCCAAAGAGGGGGTTGAAGGGAGCGCTTAGCTTTATTTTTTTGTTTCAATATTTTTATTGACAATTTTCAGCAAAACAGTACTACAAAGCATACAGCATCATATTGCCATCCCGCGCAGGGGAGGTATAAAGAAGAAGAAAGAAAAAAAATAGCGACATACGTTTTCATAGTATTGCAAGTTGACCAAGCTCAACAGTTCAACAGTCTACCGTGTGATTACAAGTGTGGTGAGGCACGAGACATGCGCCATTTACCAATAGCACGATTTATATTACGCAGTGGTCTTTTCCAGGTCTGGGAGGACCACGGAACCTAATCAAACCGCAGGTTCCGGTCATCCGCTCAGAAGAGATTGAGAACGGGCCCCAGCCCGTAATGCCCCTGCCCAGCGTACCGAGTGGAGACAACTGCCACTCGGATCAGCGGGACGAATTGTCAGTTATTAATATCTCTGGCTCCACACTTTCTGATGACGAAATTGCTGTGCTACGGAAGGGGCTGTCCTTTGCCCCACAAAACAAGCTGGATAAGTTTCTAGCAATTAAAGATCTATACTTGTTCTGCAGAAAATTGCTTTTGAAAAAACAATTTGAGTCCCCAGCACAGTTCCATGATTGGTCTCCACGAGAATACGAAGCAGTGGATGATTTGACCTCGCTCCTTGAAGAACAAGACACGGAGGTAAGCTCAATAGAACAGCTATTTAGACCCTCTAGGTATACTCCGGCATGTACAATTAGACCAGTGGTTCATACCTTCTTTAAGGTTGTCAGCAAGAAGATCTGGGCCCTACCAGGAACTCGGGGTCCAGTTAATCTGACCCAGGGGGGAGTTGGATGCTGTCTCGGGCCTCCGCACCCGTACTGAATTGGTCATCAAAGAGGCTGACAAGGGCGGCAATATCGTCGTCATGTCGCGGGAGTACTATCGTGCGGAGGCCTTGAGACAGCTTCAAAATCCAGACTTCTATGAGAAACTAGCAGGCAATCCGTTAACACTGTATAAAAGGCAATATGATGCATTGGTACAGGAAGCTTGGGCCAGTCAAATTATTAATGGCAGGCTACGGAATTTTCTACTTGTAGACTTTCCAATCATGGCCACTTTTTACACCCAAGATACACAAAAACCCCCGGTGCCCCCCCGGTAGACCAATAGTAGCGGGCATCGGGGGTTTAACTGAAAAAGCCTGCATTTTTGTGGACAAATGTCTGCAACCCTTCGTTACAACACTGGCATCCTATGTGCGAGACTCCATGTATTTACTCAAGCAACTGGAGCAGATCCATGTACCGAAAGATATCCTTTTAGCCACATTAGATGTTGAATCTCTGTATTCAAACATATCACATACCTGTGCCATCCACACGTGTCAGTATTTTTTAGATATGAGCACGGCAGACCCCCCACCACTCCAGGAATTTACACTTCAATTGCTTAATTTCATATTGTCACATAATTTCTTTATGTTTGACTCTACATACTACAGGCAAGTACGTGGTGTAGCCATGGGGGCGCGTTGTGCCCCCTCTGTGGCTAATTTATTCCTGGGGTGGTGGGAGAGAGAAGTCGTGTTCTCCGACTCTATGTGTCATCATCACCGACACGTGTTGGGGTGGCACAGGTATATTGATGATATCATGGTGCTGTGGCAGGGTTCTGAGACACAGTTTTTTGAGTTCCTTAACTGTCTTAACACAAATGACCTTAACATATTTCTTACAGCACAGGTATCTACTAAGCAGGTGTGCTTCCTTGATCTTCTTATTACTGTGCAAGAGGATGGCTCTTTGAAGTCTGGGCTGTATTGAAAGGAGACGGCCGTGAACTCCTTATTACGGTTTGAGAGTTTCCACCAAACTAATTTGGAACGTGGGATCCCAACTGGACAGTCTCTCAGACTGCGGAGAAACTGCTCCAGCGAGGAGGAATTTGTACAGCAGGTTGATGATCTTTCTGAACGCTTCCTTCGAAGAGGTTATCCGAGAGGGGTGGTAAAAAGAGCCTATGAACGGGCAAAGGATACCGCCAGAGTGAATCTCCTGAACCCCAGACGTAAGAAGCGGCAAGACCCGGAGGTGAGGTACATTACACAGTATAACACCGAGTGGCATAGCCTAAGGGGCCTGCTTAGGGATAATTGGGACATCTTAAGATCTGACATGTCCCTTGACAGATGGACACGGGGCGGCCCCAGAATGACGGCGTGAAGGGCACCTAACCTGCGGGACAGGGTTTGCAGCAGTCATCTGTTTCCTGCATCGAACTGGCTAGACCAACAAAAAGGAGTGAATGGAAACTACCCATGTGGCACATGCTCAATATGTCCCCACATGGTCAAACAAAAGACTGTAAAAAATTTCAAAACAGGCCAGGACTTTATCATTAAACAGATGATTAACTGCAGATCCGTGGGATTGATCTATGCACTCACTTGTAACTGCCCAAAGATCTATGTGGGAGAAACACGCAATACTTTAAAAGTGCGGGTCCAGGCCCACTTCTCAAGTATTCGGTTGGCCAGTAGGAATTTAGAGCAAGGCAAAAAGATTCCCCCAGTGGCCTTGCATTTTTTAAAAGCACATGGGGGTGACTTTAGCTGCCTCATGGGGGTGACTTTAGCTGCCTCAAGGTTACTGGTTTGGAATGGGTTAAGGTAGGTCCTCGGGGTGGGGACATCAAACGAGTATTGCAACAGAGGGAGCTAAGATGGATATGGAACCTTGAGTCACAGTCACCTGGTGGCCTCAATGAAGACACAGCCTTCACCCCGTTTTTGGGCACATGAGCTGCTCTTGTTTTTACACAGACTGATAGGGATCACCATTTCACTTTAGTACTTGAAGTGTTGGTGCAGGGTTTACGGGGGTTCACATCACTATTAGCGGGGGGTTATTATTGTGAATATGTAGTATGGGGGTGGTGGCGCTTGGGGGGTAGTGGGTGTGTGTGTGGGGGGGGATAATATTTTGGGTGGGGGGGGGCGTGGGGTGGTTATTAGCTTGGTGTCGTGTGGTTTCTTGCCTTTTTCGGTATCACAATATGTTGTCCCATACAAATAAATTTAGTTTATTCACATTTTCACAGTTTTTGAAGGTTTATTAATAGATTTTTTCTTAGAACAGAGTTGGCTTGGTGCACTTGGGGAGTGAAGGGCCACCATAGAAGAGACTGCTGGTTAAGAGATCTGTGGACGATCCATTATAGCACATATTTGTTTGATTGAGCCCGAGAGGTCGTTTGGATGAAGAACATAGATGAACCCATGCAACCAGAGATACGAAAACATGGAGGATCCCCCTAGGAGCATAGTGGCTGCTTTGGATGGTTGCTGACGCTCCATGGAAGTGTCGGTACCAGCCTGCGTGTGCTGGGTCCTTGTTTGAAGAAGGCGAAGTCGGCACAGGAGGACTCACAGGCCCCTGCCTTTCGATAAAATGAGATCAGGGGTGCAACAATAGTATTAAAACATTGTGGCAGCATGTAGGATATTGCACGTTTTCTATATACTCTTTTCTATTGTATCTAGAGGTCCCCTTTATTCTAAGTGACTTTACATTTATGTTTGTTGTATAGTTCTTCTTTTTTCCCCTTTTTTCCTTATTTAGATACTTGTCCCCTTCTCTGTCCTCGTCCTTAGGTTATTTTCCTCTCATTCAGGGCATTTACCTTGTTCAGTATCTATGTAATATAGTTCCAAAATAGAGAAATTTAGGTGTGGTATTAATTTTATTATTGTTTGTCTGAATTTTTAACATAGAATTATACTTACCTGCGTTTGCTCCTTGGCACGTCTGTTTTCCGTTCACCACAGCTATTACATTTGTTATGGGTGTGCGCGCGCAGCCCAGTGTGGCTGTGCTGTGACCCTGTGGCGCATGCGCGGTACATGCCTGTGTGTGGGGGTGCGCGCGCATTCCCGCTACTTAGTGGTCTCAGTCATTGTGGATGGGACGTGACTGCGAGCGCAGCCCATGTTGTTGTTGCTGCGCGCGTCATTTGACGTTCGCGCAGCTGATTGGTTGGTGAACGGACACACCATTTACGTGGACCAGTTCTCCTTCGTCACCACGATGTATCTGACCGCAGTGCTGCGGCTCTGGCGCGCCTCCGGCCGGGACGCGTCAGAGCCCGTCATGGTGGGCGTGTCTCCGGCCGGGGCGCGTCCATGCGGCGGGAGAGCGGAGGCCAGACACTGCGGTGTACATCTTTGGGAGATTGGACACAGGTGTGATGGGCGGTGCACAGGAGGGGAGCAGGTCAGTGTAAATATAAAGAGGGGGGAGGGTTAGGCCTTTGTATGTCCTGAGGAAGTGACGCTAGTGACGTCACGCAACGCGTAGACGGAGGGGCAGTGGGCTGGCGGTCGTATAGTCATGTAAGTTCACTCTCTTTTGTTATTGGGGATTGCTTTCTTTGGTCCTCCCTGGCTTTGTCCTCACTTTTACATTTTGAGTTGTAGGCTGTTGCCCGGCTTAGGGTATTATACACTTTATTGGTTAGGATTAAGATGCACTGTTGGTTTGTGTGTATTGTTTATATGTATGTTGCATTAAATAAGTGTGGTTAGATATTGAGTGTTACGAGCACCTTGCACTGATGCACTTTATAACTTAGCCAGGAACTAGATATTATGAATTGTTTTTACATCAATTATAAGTGACATTCCCACTGCCCCTTCCTTATTGAACATTATTTCTGTCTTTAGTGTTTTTTAGCTATGTTTAGTGGTTGTAGGTATGTGATTTTTCTACTAATAAATAAATACTTTTAATATAGCAGTGGTGCTGTGTTTTGGTGGGTGTTCAGGAAGGAGTGGGACCTTCCTCATTGTATATTTATATATTGTCTAGACAGAAGAGAATCGTTGAGCCGCCAGCTATAAGAGTGCTTGGTTGAGACCAGGAGGTCCAAGACTGCCATTACAGGACTGTGATCAGACCAGGCTGTAGCGTAAATTTTAGAATCTATAGTGGCGGGTAGCACTGATTGAGGGACTAGTATGTGGTCTATCCTACAAAACGAGCCGTGAGGATTGGAATAGAATGTAAAATCGCGGACTCTAGGTTTCCTTTTCCCGCCAGACATCGCACAGGCTGTGGCCGTTAAGGAGGTAGCGGAAGGCCACTGACTGGGCATCCGGGGCTGGGAGCACTGTCCCAGACTGCCCCGTGCGTCGCCTGTCCAATCCGGGGTTTATTATTAGGTTTGAGTCCCTTCCCATTATCAGGACCCCTTTAGTATTGTTCTGGATAACCGTTAGCAAATGTTTGAAGAAGCGGGTCTGGAAGGTGTTGGGGGCATAATACGTGACCAAGGTGATCTCCACATCGTAAAGGGTGCACTGCAGTATGAGGTATCTGCCGGTGGGGTCTGAGATCTCCTTAGAGCAAATAAATGGGAGGTTCTTGCGGAAGGCAATCAGGACTCCCCTTTTCTTTTCTCTAGCACAGGCGAGATAAGCCAAAGGGAAGTGGCCACTAAGGTATTTCTGTCTGGATAGGGTGGAGAATCTGGTTTCTTGCAGAAAAATCACATCCGCTTTACAAGACTTGTAGTAGTGGAAGGCCTTATTGCGCTTAGCGGGAACATTAAAGCCCTGGACATTGTGAGATACAACCTTAATGTTCAGCCCAACCATGACGGATTAGATGGTGAAGGACGTTAATGTCTGGCCTGGTGGAACGCGGGAAGCCCAGGTGGGGGGGGGGGGAGGGGCGGAAGAGGGAACAGAGTGTAAGGAGGGCAGTGAAAAAGAATAGGAAACATGAAACACACATAAACAAGAAACCTTGGGTCTATGGGCGGAATGATACCGCCAAAGACCCATCCAGATTCTGCAGTGGTAGAAATAGGACCATTGGTCAAGGCCGAGCATGGACCATTTGACAACTTGTCAAGTAGGGGTCTTACCCTGGGGACGCAGGACAAGCCTGGGGAATGAACAACTTAGACAGGCAAAGAACCGGGAAGTAAACCGTAGTGAGTAACCCAGCATTTAGCAGTAGTATGGGACTCAATATTGGGCAACAGAGGCTGGCGTGAAATAACACATCCCAAGTTTAACCTTCAGCAAACATAAAGAATTTCAAACAAGCAAACAGAACATTGTGAGAAGCGCGACTGTTGGTGGAATCGCACGGCCCGCAGTCAACATTGCCGCCCGATGCAAGGCCCAGGGCCACAGCAGGCAACTTGAGCCCGGCCCGAACCTAAGCCCCACCGGTGGGCCAGCCCGGATCACATATCGGGCCACTACCACGGGGGACCAATCTTGTCCACCGCAGCAGCGCCCCCTCGACCAGGAGGCCGACACAGCAGGGCCCGTCCACCAAGAGTAGTTAACAACACTAGAACAGCAATCCATGAACCATTTTAGGAGGGGGGGGTCATCAAAAACCAAACCCGGCGACTCGGTCTCTCTTCCTGCGGGGATGCACCTTCTCCCATAAGGGCTGGAGCGTTGGCCGCCTGGAAGCCTGCTGAGCGGTCAAATCAGACGTACGGGTCGGGGAGACGGTGGGAGCCAGACCCAGGTCCCTCAGCGTGTCCCGCAGGTCTTCTGGTGAGTTAACTGTAAACTGACGGCCCTCATGCGTGAACGCGAGCTTGAAGGGGAAGCCCCACTGGTACTTTATGTTGTGGCTCCGCAGTATCTCTAAGCCGGGTTTCATGGCTCTCCTCCATTGCAGGGTTTGGGGTGCGACGTCTGGGAAGATGTGGTAGCGGTGATTCTGGAAGCGTAAGTCCCCTTTTTCTCTGGCCGCCAACAAGATTGTTTCCTTGGTACGGTAGAAGGTCGGCTTAACAACAATGTCCCGGGGGAGACCGTCAGACCTTTTAGGGCCCAAGGCTCTGTGGGCGAGATCCAGCTCCAGGCGTTCGATAGGCATGGCGGGGATCAGTTCCTGTAAGAGGGCTGTAACTGTGGCTGGTACATCCTCTATCGATTCTAGGAGGCCCCGAATGCGGATATTGACCCGTCTGGATCGATTTTCTAGATCCTCTAATTTTTGTTGTAGGAAGTCCATGTCGTCTCTGAGGGCTGCTGATTCAGACCCCCTGTTCTCCATGGCCACCACGATGCCATCCATTTTCTCTTCTAACGTGTTGGTCTATCACCCAGGTTCCTGATCTCCTTAGAGTAGCTGGTTGTGAGCTGGGCTACGGCCGTTGTTAGCTCCTGTTGCAGTAGGACTAAATTTGGCCAGTAGGTTGGCATCTCGCACTATCGGATCAGAGATCTCGGGAACAGGCCCCCCTCCCCGACCAGACAGCAACCCGTCTTCCGCTGGATCATCGATCAATAACTGGGAAAAGTCACTGCCTTTTGGCGAAGGCTGAACTCCAGAAAGCGTCAGGTCCCCATTAGAAAGTGATAGAGGTGAGCTGTCTGGCAGAGACTGGAAATGACTTGTGGGCATAGGGGGAGTGTAGCGATAACCCTTATTGCCGGAGGGCTTCACCGCCCGAGACGTCCTTTTCCCAATCGTAAGAGGTGCTGCTGGAATTCCAGAGTCGTCCGTGAGGAAACAGGAACAGCCCTTACAAGGGCTAGTGAATTGTAATATAGCGTTTCCCCCAATAAGAGAATGAACTCAGTATTGAGGGTGAAGATGAACTAGACTTTATTAGTGCCACTCTAGGCCTTATATACACAAGTCTCCATGCAATTACAACCTCACTGACCAATAGCAGCAGGGCAAACAATCCCTCAACTCTGCCGGTGACGCAATCAGTAGAACAATAGCAGGCCGTAATACAATCAATCAGGACAATGCCATTGACTGTGACGTAATCAACAATACACAATGGCAGTCAAAATACAATGACATTGCCTGTAACAGTATCAAAATACAATGACCTAATTAAGAAAAGGCCAGTGAATGACCCGGTGGGCAACTGAATAGTGATGACATCCAAAAGACAGAGCCTCTGTCACAATGCCCCCTTTTTGTGGAACACCCGGCAGACCCGGATTGACCCTGTTCGGGTTAACGTGGGGCTGTCCGGACTCTTGTTAGGGGCAGAGTTCTGTTTGCCGGGATAATCCATCTGCATTACCGTTTTGTCTACCGGGCCTGTATACACACACACACACACACACACACACACACACACACATACAGTTGTACTCACAGGGTGCTGGTCTTGTCTTTTCCCCCCAATAAGAGACAGAACTCAGTATTGAGGGTGAAGATTATACCCACACACACACACGCAGTTGTACTCACAGGGTGCTGGTCTTGTACACACACATGTACTCACAGGGTGCTGGTCTTGTACACACACATGTAATCACAGGGTGCTGGTCTTGTACACATACATGTAATCACAGGGTGCTGGTCTTGTACACATACATGTAATCACAGGGTGCTGGTCTTGTCGTTTCCCCCAATAAGAGACAGAACTCAGTATTGAGGGTGAAGATGATACACACACACACATACTCTCTTAGCTCTGGTTGCAAGGCATTGAGAAAATGTTCTAGTAAAAACAACTGTAGGCTTCCGGGGTGACAGTGTTCCGGGCTAACAAAGCCTCCTTTACCAGATGGTAGTGTGGTAAGTCCGCATCAGGGATGCCCGGAAAGCATCGGAAGCTTTCCCAGATAGTTTCCCTGATAATATGGTGACCCATTCCTCCGTGGGTACCCGGTGTAAAGCGCACTGCCGTTCAAAATCGGCCAAAAATCCGTCAATCTCATTGTCACTTTCCTGGATGGACTTAAATGCTGCAAATGGAATCTTTTTCCCCCCAGTGTAACTGAGACTCGGAGACACAGGGGCGCTGAGAGGCTGCTGGGTTGAAAGTCGCCGATCTTCCCTTCGCTTACTGGCCTCTGCCTCCGCTGCGGCGAAGACTCGGTCGATCAGTTCCTGTGATGGATTCGGGCCATAGACCGACAATCTGTTCCGAACCACTTGAACGAGAGCAGCGTCTTCATCGATCTCTATATTGGTTTCGGTCCTCACTGCTGCACGATCCATTTCGATCAGCTCGGCTATCAGTTCCTGACGTGGGCGGTTGCTAGCTGACCTTCCCCGGCTCTCGAGTAGATCCTTCAGGGTCAGCCTTTTCAACTTGTCATACTGACTCTCCATCAGGGTAGCACTCTCTCTGGGTACAAAGGACCATCCGACCGCTGCCACCAATTGTAGCGATAACCCTTATCGCCGGAGGGCTTCCCCGCCCGAGACGTCCTTTCCCAATCGTAAGAGGTGCTGCTGGAATTCCAGAGTCGTCCGTGAGGAAACAGGAACAGCCCTTACAAGAGCTAGTGAATTGTAATATAGCGTTTCCCCCAATAAGAGACAGAACTTCAGTATTGAGGGTGAAGGTGAAGTGTCCTTTATTAGTGCCACTCTAGGCCTTATATACACAAGTCTCTATTGCATGACACACACACCGACCAATAGCAGCAGGGCACACAATCCCTCAACTCTGCCGGTGACGCAATCAGTAGAACAATAGCAGGCTGTAATATAATTATAATCAATCAGGACAATGCCATTGACTGTGACGTAATCAACAATACACAATGGCAGTCAAAATACAATGACATTGCCTGTAACAGTATCAAAATACAATGACCTAATTAAGAAAAGGCCAGTGAATGACCCGGTGGGCAACTGAATAGTGATGACATCCAAAAGACAGAGCGTCTGTCACAGGGAGAGCCGGGGCATTCCTCATCATCCGTAGCCATAACTGGGTTGCCACCTTCGCGACTAATGCCTTCCTCAAATGCGGTGTGCCTCCGTTCCTCATGGAAAGATGGAGACCCCTTCCCGGGACAACTCCTTCTTCCAGGGGGGAGAATGGGGGGGAGACATGGATGCTAACGACGGGGGGTGAGGGGACCCCCCGCCACCACCACAGTCCAGGGCAGGGCTTGTCACAGGTGGTGGGGAACGCCGGGAGCGCCGAGAGTCAGGCACTGATGAGCTGGGGGCCATTTGCGTGGGCTGCAGCCACCCCCCTTTGGTGCTGGATGGAATCGCCGTGTCGCCCACCTGTTTTGTGCAGGGCATTTGCAGGTCCGCTGGGTGCCGCTGACCATGCTGCATGGGGGAGGCAGGCCCCTCCCCCCCGCCAGTCGCCGCCATTATGTGTGCCTGCTGTTGAGCCCTTGTGAAGGGGGCCGGTTGTGGAGGGTGCAGGGTGGTCCCCACAGGGTTCCGCATCCACCCCTCCTGTGTGCTACAGTGGAGGCTCGCAGCCTCTCCTACCTCCCGTGTCTCCCCGCTGCTCCGGTCCACCGAACGCCGCCGTTCATGCTGTGTGCGGGAGGCGGGCCCCTCCCCCTTCTCCTTCATCGCCGCCATGACAGAGGGCTGTTGCTGAGAGCGCGCTGAAGTCCCGCCGCTCTTTCCGGGGCCGTGGCCCTTTGCTCTGGCTCCAGACTTGCCCATATCGGGGCAGCAGGTGCTGGGAATGCTGGCGATGTCTGTCAGGTAAGCGCGGGTTGCCTGTGTCAGGGGATTCGGCCGTCTCTGCGTCCCCGGGAAGCAGAGCTGTCCTAGCAAGCGTCCATCTTGCCTGGCAGCCGGCCACGCCCCCGAAGGGAGCGCTTAGCTTTATAACAGCCATTTTGTGTTTATCTTTCATTTTGTATATATATATATGTTCAAAGAATTATGCTAGGGTATAGCAGACCATCTCCCTAGTCAAAAAGAGAAAACGGGGCTCAATATGGATCAACCTCGCCTCAATAAACCATTGGTTTCAATATGGTACAATAAAATTAACTTTTTATTTTAGTTATGTGAATTTCAGCATAAAAACGTTGTTGCATTCAAATACATTATTACAACAAAAAAAAAGAAATGTCCTATTTTTTCCTTTGTATGTACAGCCAATACAATCTATATGATCACATAGAACAATAAACACTGTTTTTGTAGCAGGTTAGATAACAGCAACAATGGCAGACTGTTTTGACCTTGTCCCGCAGAGCAGACTAGTTTCGCTATAATAAGCTTCCTCAGTGTCTGCTAGGAATTCAATCAATTTCAAATCTACTGCATCTGTAAAAATACAGCGTAACATACAAAGAACATATTTTTAAACAGCTATGATCACAAATAAGCATTATCTGAGAAGAATCCATATTGATATAACTATAGTACCTGAAAGTGCAGGGCAACTGCTTCTGATCATTGAACAGGTTTTAGAGCATCTTATGTGTCCTAACCTTAGTAACAAGGTTTTGAGATGAATGGTTGGGGCAACTCAAGATGTTACCCTTGTAAGGGAGGTTGCAACACAATACGCTACAGGATAATAAAATTAGAAAAATCACAATGGCTGTATTAGCCAATACAGTTAATGGGTTCCACCAAGTTCACCCTGTGCTGCTCAGAAAAGGAATCAGCTAAGGGGGTTAGGTGCAGTCTAGTGCCAGAGATATTTTAAGGTGATCATTCCATGGCATTATTAATAACCGACGATTGAGGGCTATTCCAAAGAAACATGCTCCTCCCAAAATGTCAGAAATGTTAATAGTGGGGCAATGTCCATCCCCTGTTAGATAAGAAGGATGTGATAGTACCATACAGAAAAGTACCTAGTGTGTAGTATTAGATGGTATGTACTCTGGTGCTGCCCCTCCAGGTGCCGATGGGCGCATATGCGTACCGTCCCTGCCGGTTGGTGGAAAATGCGGGAACACCCGCAGCCACAGGGAATAATTGCCCGCCAGTGCGCACGGGATGGCGTCCTCCGTCCCTCCCCGTCGCCGCTCAAATGCGGCTGTGAGAACCGGGGAGAGACATATACTGGACGCCAAACGTCACTTCCGGCGGCTGGGGCGCACATCGCAGAAGGCGATAAGCCAGCGCGCATGCGCGTCCCTACCGAAAGGAAGTGACGCGGCACCTGGCCGCTTGTATGTCTCAGTGCCACATTCCTAGTCGCCATTTTGGTGAAGACCACTCAGGCTATATTACACGCACAAGAACAAATGGAAAAGAACTGACAGAAGAAATATATATATATATGACTACATAGAGAGATACGGAGTCAACATTATTTAAAGAATTATTTATATTACAATACCATACCATTATTGATATAAGACGAGCTCTTGTCAGTTAGATATCTCAAATGTTATGGATGCAAGAATATATATCTAAAAGTGGCGACAAATCGCGGTATAGCCCAAAACCAAGAAAGAAACCAAAACGAGCCATAGGGGAAACCAGGACTATATACATTGGCTAAGCAATATAAATAAATATCAATTCTTGGGAATGAATTACAACCTTGTATTTGGAAAAATATTAAATATGACATCATAGCAAATAACCCTCTATGAGAAGCAGGCGCTCTGCACTGAACTGATAAAACAGGGGACACACACACACATATACACATACATTTTAATCAGACTAAAAGCACAGATATTTGACAATCAGAAAAAATCACCTAATATTTTAATTGATTTGTATTTCAAGGCAGCAGGAAATAAATTGAGGCAAACTATATCTATAAAAAGGGTACAAAGCTTATGGATTCATTCAGACCCGGGGGGGGGCGGTGAGCTTTGATCCACTTTGTTTCTCTCTGAAGAGTGATTTTTTCTATGTCACCCCCTCTGATCTTTACATGAATGCGGTCCAGTCCCACTATCCTAATTCCCTCGGGATTTTTGTTTTGATGGACCCGAAAAGTGTCTGCCTATAGGCGTTTTGATATTACCTGTGCGTATGCCATAGGTACGTTCGTACACACGTTTCCTTAATTGTCGATTGGTTTTACCTATATAGAATTGATTGCATGGGCATATTAGAGCATATATAATATGACTTGACTTGCAATTGACATAATGTCTCAATTTTAGAGGTGGTCTATCTCCTATCCTCAATGTTTTAGTGGTAAACATATATTCTAAGCATACAGCATGTCCTGCTCCATATATAATACTTACACATGGGTTATCCTCCGCCAGATGGCGCTGTGCACTGCAGACATGCAAAAACAGGCTCCTCCCGGCCCTTCATATACCCGGGGACCTCCCACAAATCCCCAGATTTCTCTGCAGTGCCGACTGCGAAGACATGAAGTATCACTCTCTCGCAGGTGAGCGAGGCTATTACAGCCTGCGGCCCTGTAGGACTATTTCCACCCGTCCTCTTCGATAAGATGTGCCTCCCAGCCTGGGCTGCGCTGGTCGGGTGAAGGTAGGCAGCACCTCGTGTGCTCACGGAGCTACGCTCCACCGCAATCCCCCACCATAGGTAGGCGGTTTAGGCTGATGGTGAGCCTCCATTAGATGCCCCTCCCGCATTATTGCCCCGTGCCCCTCATAGCGATGAACCCTGGGTGAAGCGTCGCCTTCTCCCTCGCTTCCTCCCGTAGCTCGGGGGAAAAGAAAGGGGGGAGTATGTGTGTGGCGGTCTCAGCGTAATGTTAGACACGTTTATGGCCGTTGCCTTTTTATTTAAACTTGGGTGTCAGTGCCGCGCTCCTTGCTCCACATAAGCCTTCTGGTTGCACGCGTGTTTGTCCTTTAATTACATGAAGTGTGCAGCCCGAGCGGCAGCATCATTATCTAGTGTGAGAGCAATCTCCTTAATTACACTCTGTATGTGTGTATATCCACTAGAGATGAGCGAACTTTTGAAAAATTCGATTCGACTGATTCGCCGAATTTTCTGACAAAAATCGTTTCGACCAGAATAAATTTGCGACGAATCGCTATTAAAAATGGCTATTTCTGAGCCTCCTAGAGCCTCAATAGGGTTGTAAACCATTCTGCCTTGCTGTAACACGCACAGGATGCATGCTGGGTTAGTTAAATAATACTCTGAATAAATATCACATGCAGATCAGAGGCATCGCTAATAGAATCGCAGAGCGGCACAATTGCAGAGAGTTGAAGTGGCATCACTATGAGGGGCAGGAGCCCAAACATTGCTTTAAAGAGACACTGGAGTTGGCAGCAGCAGGAGCCCAAAAATTGGATGAATCACACCCTGGAGTTGCAAGCAGCAGCAGGAGCCCAAACATTGCTTTAAAGAGACACTGGAGTTGGCAGCAGCAGGAGCCCAAAAATTGGATGAATCACACCCTGGAGTTGGCAGCAGCAGCAGCAGCAGGAGCCCAAAGATTACTTTATAGAGACACTGGAGTTGGCTTCAGGAGCCCAAAAATTGGATGAATCACACCCTGGAGTTGGCAGACGCAGGAGCCCAAATATTACTTTAAAGAGACACTGGGGTTGGCTTCAGGAGCCCAAAAATTGGATGATTCACACCCTGGAGTTGGCAGCAGCAGGAGCCCAAATATACACTGGAGTTGGCTTCAGGAGCCCGAAAATTGGATGAATCACACCCTGAAGTTGGCAGTAGCAGCAGCAGGAGCCCAAATATACACTGGAGTTGGCTTCAGGAGCCCAAAAATTGGATGAATCACACCCTGGAGTTGGCAGCAGCAGCAGCAGGAGCCCAAATATACACTGGAGTTGGCTTCAGGAGCCCAAAAATTGGATGAATCACACCCTGGAGTTGGCAGAAGTTGGCAGCAGCAGCAGCAGGAGCCCAAACATTACTTTAAAGAGACCCTGGGGTTGGCTTCAGGAGCCCAACAATTGGATGAATCACACCCTGGAGTTGGCAGCAGCAGCAGCAGCAGGAGCCCAAACATTACTTTAAAGAGACCCTGGGGTTGGCTTGAGGAGCCCAAAAATTGGATGAATCACACCCTGGAGTTGGCAGCAGCAGGAGCCCAAATATTACTTTAAAGAGACCCTGGGGTTGGCTTCAGGAGCCCAAAAATTGGATGAATCACACCCTGGAGTTGGCAGCAGCAGCAGCAGGAGCCCAAATATACACTGGAGTTGGCTTCAGGAGCCCAAAAATTGGATGAATCACACCCTGAAGTTGGCAGCAGCAGCAGCAGCAGGAGCCCAAATATACACTGGAGTTGGCTTCAGGAGCCCAAAAATTGGATGAATCACACCCTGGAGTTGGCAGAAGTTGGCAGCAGCAGCAGCAGGAGCCCAAACATTACTTTAAAGAGACACTAGGGTTGGCTTCAGGAGCCCAAAAATTGGATGAATCACACCCTGGAGTTGGCAGAAGTTGGCAGCAGCAGCAGCAGGAGCCCAAACATTACTTTAAAGAGACACTGGGGTTGGTTTCAGGAGCCCAAAAATTGGATGAATCACACCCTGGAGTTGGCAGCAGCAGGAGCCCAAACATTACTTTAAAGAGACACTGGGGTTGGCTTCAGGAGCCCAAAAATTGGATGATTCACACCCTGGAGTTGGCAGCAGCAGCAGCAGGAGCCCAAACATTACTTTAAAGGAGCCCAAAAATTGGATGAATCACACCCTGAAGTTGGCAGCAGCAGGAGCCCAAATATTACTTTAAAGAGACACTGGGGTTGGCTTCAGGAGCCCAAAAATTGGATGAATCACACCCTGGAGTTGGCAGCAGCAGGAGCCCAAATATTACTTTAAAGAGACACTGGGGTTGGCTTCAGGAGCCCAAAAATTGGATGATTCACACCCTGGAGTTGACAGCAGCAGCAGCAGCAGCAGGAGCCCAAACATTACTTTAAAGAGACCCTGGGGTTGGCTTCAGGAGCCCAAAAATTGGATGAATCACACCCTGGAGTTGGCAGCAGCAGCAGCAGGAGCCCAAATATACACTGGAGTTGGTTTCAGGAGCCCAAAAATTGGATGAATCACACACTGGAGTTGGCAGGAGTTGGCAGCAGCAGCAGCAGCAGGAGCCCAAATATTACTTTAAAGAGACCCTGGGGTTGGCTTCAGGAGCCCAAAAATTGGATGAATCACACCCTGGAGTTGGCAGAAGTTGGCAGCAGCAGCAGCAGGAGCCCAAACATTACTTTAAAGAGACCCTGGGGTTGGCTTCAGGAGCCCAAAAATTGGATGAATCACACCCTGGAGTTGGCAGCAGCAGCAGGAGCCCAAAGATTACTTTATAGAGACACAGGAGTTGGCTTCAGGAGCCCAAAAATTGGATGAATCACACCCTGGAGTTGGCAGGAGTTGACAGCAGCAGCAGCAGGAGCCCAAATATTACTTTAAACAGACCCTGGGGTTGGCTTCAGGAGCCCAAAAATTGGATGAATCACACCCTGGAGTTTGCAGAAGTTGGCAGCAGCAGCAGCAGGAGCCCAAACATTACTTTAAAGAGACCCTGGGGTTGGCTTCAGGAGCCCAAAAATTGGATGAATCACACCCTGGAGTTTGCAGAAGTTGGCAGCAGCAGCAGCAGGAGCCCAAACATTACTTTAAAGAGACCCTGGGGTTGGCTTCAGGAGCCCAAAAATTGGATGAATCACACCCTGGAGTTTGCAGAAGTTGGCAGCAGCAGCAGCAGGAGCCCAAACATTACTTTAAAGAGACACTGGGGTTGGCTTCAGGAGCCCATAAATTGGATGAATCACACCCTGGAGTTGGCAGCAGCAGCAGCAGCAGCAGGAGCCCAAAGATTACTTTATAGAGACACTGGAGTTGGCTTCAGGAGCCCAAAAATTGGATGAATCACACCCTGGAGTTGGCAGGAGTTGACAGCAGCAGCAGCAGGAGCCCAAATATTACTTTAAAGAGACCCTGGGGTTGGTTTCAGGAGCCCAAAAATTGGATGAATCACACCCTGGAGTTGGCAGAAGTTGGCAGCAGCAGCAGCAGGAGCCAAAACATTACTTTAAAGAGACCCTGGGGTTGGCTTCAGGAGCCCAAAAATTGGATGAATCACACCCTGGAGTTGGCAGAAGTTGGCAGCAGCAGCAGCAGGAGCCCAAACATTACTTTAAAGAGACACTGGGGTTGGCTTCAGGAGCCCAAAAATTGGATGAATCACACCCTGGAGTTGGCAGCAGCAGCAGGAGCCCAAAGATTACTTTATAGAGACACTGGAGTTGGCTTCAGGAGACCAAAAATTGGATGAATCACACCCTGGAGTTGGCAGGCGTTGACAGCAGCAGCAGCAGGAGCCCAAATATTACTTTAAAGAGACCCTGGGGTTGGCTTCAGGAGCCCAAAAATTGGATGAATCACACCCTGGAGTTGGCAGAAGTTGGCAGCAGCAGGAGCCCAAACATTACTTTAAAGAGACCCTGGGGTTGGCTTCAGGAGCCCAAAAATTGGATGAATCACACCCTGGAGTTGGCAGAAGTTGGCAGCAGCAGGAGCCCAAACATTACTTTAAAGAGACCCTGGGGTTGGCTTCATGAGCCCAAACATTGGATGAATCACACCCTGAAGCAGCAGGGGCCCAAATATACACTGGAGTTGGCTTCAGGAGCCCAAAAATTGGATGAATCACACCCTGGAGTTGGCAGCAGCAGCAGCAGGAGCCCAAACTTTACTTTAAAGAGATCCTGGGGTTGGCTTCAGGAGCCCAAAAATTGGATGAATCACACCCTGGAGTTGGCAGCAGCAGAAGCAGCAGCAGCAGGAGGCCAAATATTACTTTAAAGAGACACTGGGGTTGGCTTCAGGAGCCCAAAAATTGGATGATTCACACCCTGGAGTTGGCAGCAGCAGAAGCAGCAGCAGCAGGAGCCCAAATATTACTTTAAAGAGACCCTGGGGTTGGCTTCAGGAGCCCAAAAATTGGATGAATCACACCCTGGAGTTGGCAGCAGCAGCAGGAGGCCAAATATTACTTGAAAGAGACAATGGAGTTGGCTTCAGGAGCCCAAAAATTGGATGAATCACACCCTGGAGTTGGCAGCAGCAGCAGCAGGAGCCCAAATATTACTTGAAAGAGACACTGGGGTTGGCTTCAGGAGCCCAAGAATTGGATGATTCACACCCTGGAGTTGGCAGCAGCAGCAGCAGGAGCCCAAAAATTGGCCTAAAGACATAAATATGTTTTGCACCATTTGGAAAGTGTAAAACGTGGCACCATGCTGAATCTAGTCGCATGCATCAGGCATTGGTGGGTGGAAATCCTGGCTGATCCATCCCTGATTCATTTTGACAAAGGTGAGTCTCTCCACATTTTAAGTTGACAGACGAGTTCTCCTCGCCGTAACTATGGCCCCCGCCGCACTTAACACCCGCTCAGATGGCACGCTACTTGCCGGGCAGGACAGCTTTTCCAGGGCAAACTCTGCTAGTTGCGGCCACAAATCAAGTTTGGCTGCCCAGAAGTCCAGCGGATCCTCAAGGTGTGTTGGCATGGTCATGTCAAAGTATGACATGACCTGCTGGTTCAGGTCCTGCTCCAGGTCTTCCTGCTGCTCATGAGTAGCCTCACTATGCGGGTGTAGAAAGCTACTCATTAGCGACTGAAGACTGAGACTGCTGCTTATGGAGCTGCTGCTGCTGCTGCTCCTGCCAACCCCCCAGCAGCCATGGCAGTGAAAGGTGAGCGCAGAGGTCCCCTCGAGGGCCATGGCGCAGATAGGCATCGGCCAACTGCCTACGTAGAATGTCTTTGTAGTAGTTCAGTTTGTCCTCCCTCTCGGTGGGTTTAAAAAATGCCCCCATTTTGTGCCGGAAGCGAGGGTCCAATAAGGTGGACAGCCAGAAGTCATCCCGCCGACAGATGGAAACAATTCTGGGGTCACTACGCAAGCACGTGAGCATGCTTCCTGCCATTTGCGCAAGTGACTCGGATGGACTACCTGTCTCCATCTCCACTGCATACTGCCACGGTGTGCCCGGGTCCTCTGTCTCGCCTTCCTCAAAAACCTCTAGCTCCTCTGGCTGCTCCTGCTCCTCCTCTCCTGTCCGCTGACTAGATAAAACAGCCATTTCGCCAAGCCTAAACTGTGTTTCGCTGGGCAACTCCTCCTCCTCCTCCTCTTCCTCCTCCTCCTCCAGTTCAGCTCCAACGGGGTTCATGTGGCCGTAAGATGTAAACGCCATGTCTCCAGTGCCCTGACCAGCCATGGTTTCCAACATGTGCTGTAGTACATGAAGCAGTGGAATCACGTCATTCATCCCGTAATCCTGCCGACTGACAAATAAAGTGGCTTCCTCAAAGGGCCTGAGCAAACGGCAGGTGTCACGTATGAGCTGCCACTGGTTGACATTGAAGTTACACAGGGGAGTCCCCCTATCTGCTTGGATCATCAGGAAATCCGTGATGGCTTTTCTCTGTTCATATAATCAGTCCAACATGTGAAGGGTGGAATTCCAACGGGTGGAAACATCGCAAATCAGACTATGTTGGGGGATACCGTTCTGATGCTGTAGCTTAAGAAGGGTGTGTTTGGCGGTGTATGAGTGGCTGAAGTGCATGCAAAGTTTCCTTGAAGTTGTTAGGATGTCTTGCAGATGGGGGGAACACTTCAGAAACCGCTTGACAACCAGATTGAAGATGTGAGCCATGCAGGGGGCATGGGTCAGGCTTCCTTGGCGCAGCACAGACAAAATGTTCTTCCCATTGTCGGTAACCATGATTCCCATTTTAAGTTTTCTTGGAGTAAGCCATGTTTTGATTTCCTGATGAATACATTTAAGCAGTTCCTCCCCTGTGTGACTCCGTTCGCCAAGACAAACCATGTGAAGCACTGCGTGAAACCTCCGTGTCCTGCACACATGGTAGACTGGAGGGGCACTGAGACTTGAGCCTACAGTGGAGGGTGAGGAGATGGCGGAGGATGAGGAGGCCGAGTCGCACGGTGTCACAGGCCCAACGGGCAGGGAGCGCGGAGGCCGAAGCGGCGTGACCAAGTTGCTGCTGCTGCTGCAAAGGGACCACATTCACCCAGTGGGCCGTAAACGACATGTACTGTCCCTGACCGTAGTTACAGCTCCAGATGTCGGCGCTGCCATGCACTTTGCTACACACCGACAGGCTCAAGGACTGGCCCACCTTCTGTTCAACAAAAGTGTGCAGCGCTGGTACTGCCTTCTTGGCAAAGAAATGACGGCTTGGGACTCTCCACCTCGGCTCGGCACAAGCCATCAGTTCTCTGAAAGGTGCAGATTCCACCACCTGAAAAGGGAGCGACTGCAGCACCAGCAACTTGGACAGGAGCACATTCAGCTTCTGCGCCGTAGGATGAGTGGGCGCATACTGCTGTATCTTGGACATGGCTTCGCTGATGGATTGCTGGCGGGATGCATGACTTGGAGGAGGAGGAGGAGGAGCAGGAGCGACAGAGGATGGGTATGACGCACAGCTGCCTTCGGCTGAGGTGCTGGAGCCTTGGCTGGCAGAAATTGGGAGCTCACTTGGTGAGGAAGCAGACTGGACCACCCCTTGGGAGCCTCGGTTCTCCCAGGTCGCTTTATGGTGACGCATCATATGTTGACGCAGGGCCGTGGTGCCAACATTTGGACCCTGGCCACGCTTCACCTTCTGCCTACATATCTTGCATGTGGCCATGTTACCCTCCTGCGGATGCTTCAGGAAAAACTGCCACACTGCCGAGTAGCTACTTTTCCCACCAACAGGCCTCACTGATTCAATGCTGCTGTTGCCAACTCCAGGAACCCCTGCTCCACTACCTCCCGATAAGGTAGACTGCCGCACAGCAGGTGCTCTACCCCGGCCCCGGCCCCGGCCGGCTCCAGCCTTTGGAATTGTGCCCCCATGCTGACTGCTACCACCTTGCTGCCTCAGCTGCTGACTCCGGGGCAACCTGCGCCCCTCTTCTCCTGATGATGACGATGAAGCCCCTTCATCACCCGGCTCCCAAGTGCGATCGGCTTCATCGTCATCATCATCATCACCGAGTTGTGGCTGTACGTCACTGATGTTCGTGGATTCGTCAACAGTGTCTGGCGCAGGAGCTGGAACGCTCGCAGCACCCACGACACTGTCCACATCACTATTTGTCTGCCTAGCTAGAGAAGCCACCTCCATTTCTTGGCTGGGCAGTAGCTGCTGACTGTCCTCTATCTGATGGTCCTCCTCACTAAAGAGTGGAGCTGAACCCAAAGCATAGGATACGTCGCTGGGGGAGGGAACGGCGTAGGCCAGAGGCAATGGGAGGACTGCTGTCGGGGCATGCCAACTCAGGGTTGTGTCAGAGGAACCTACCGACCCTAGACTGGGGGTCTCAGACGTAAGTTGTGATGATGTTGTTGATGAGCGCGTCAACCAATCTACCACGGCAGATGCGTTACTGGTGGAGACCCGACCGCTAGCAGATACTGGCAGATTAGGTCTCTCAGCGTGACTCCTGCTGCTACTGGCCCCCAGTCTGATGCGAGCTCTGCCTGCCGAATCTTGGCCTCTGCCACTCCTCTTTTCACTTCCAGGCACTTGTCTGCCCGACATAGTCTAACTGGCGTGGTAGTAGGTGATATTTTAAGAACCCCCGGGCAGCGGTGGGTCTATATGAAACAGAATATAATGCACACCAAAAGTGAGCAATAACACTCAGCCTCCAACAGGCCTGCTTAGTGTAAATAAGAGAGCTGCCTAGTGTAAATAAAGAGGAGTATGGTATGTTACAGAATGGGATGCCCCAACAGAAGTGCACCTGGCAGGCAGCAGTAAGACTATGCCCAGCAAAAGTGTCTTTATCAGGGCTAATTTCAATTACAATAAGTGCAAATGGTTATATGGTCTTAAACAGAGGCTGCTGTAGTCACAGAATGGGATGCCCTAAAAACCAGCAGGAAGTACACCTGGCAGGGTCCAGTAGTGCTATGAACAGCAAAAGTGTCTTTATCAGGCCTAATTTCAATTAGAATAAGTGCAAATGGTTATATGGTGTTAAACAGAGGCTGCTGTAGTCACAGAATGGGATGTCCTAAAAACCCAGCAGTGAACCTGGGACAAGTAGTGCTATGCCCAGCAAAAGTGTCTTTATCAGGCCTAATTTCAATTATAATAAGTGCAAATGGTTATATGGTCTTAAACAGAGGCTGCTGTAGTCACAGAATGGGATGCCCTAAAAACCCAGCAGTGAACCTGTGACAAGTAGTGCTATGCACAGCAAAAGTGTCTTTATCAGGCCTAATTTCAATTATAATAAGTGCAAATGGTTATGGTCTTAAACAGAGGCTGCTGTAGTCACAGAATGGGATGCCTCACAGCAGACTTAAGATCAGTTCAGTATATATGCACAGTTAGTTAGTATAAGCAGCCTGAAAACGCTAACAAAGCCTGTCAGCCAGCTAGTAACACTCAGGCTGGATGAAAAAAAAAAAAATCTCCCTGTGACAGCCTCCGATTTTTCCTAACTTTCCCTGTTTTTCGCTGACTTTCTGTCTGTCTCCTGTCTGTCTCCTGTCTGTCTCCTGCCTGTCTCCAGCCTGTCCCTGTCTATCTAACTGCCTCTCTCTCTCACTACAACGTTCTGTCTCTCACGAATGCAATAGAGAAATGAGGAAGGAAAAGCAAGATGGCCGACTTAAATAGCGCTGTGACATCACCGGGCTTGCTGGCTGCTGATAGGCTGCATGTGACTGCCCCAGCTTGCACTGGCGCGGGATAGATGTCCAGACATGTCCCGTCCGCCATCTTAGAATGCCTGTAAATGTAAATGAATGGATGTTAAAGGAAAACTTCGAGCGATCGAATCGCGGGGAAATTCGGATTCGATCCGAATCGAATTTTTCCTGAAATTCGGATCGAATCCGGGTTCGTCCGGATCGATTCGCTCATCCCTAATATCCACTACTGTCATTGACGTTGCGCTGGTTAGAGCTTCGCGCTCTTTGGGGGAGGCGGGGACTCGGCATGACGCGCCCCGCGTCACGGCCAGATCAGGCCCGCCCCTCGAGGTTCGCTTGGCGCCATTTTGACGATCTTCGCGCACGCGCGTGGTTGCGATCCGCCTCCTCCCTTGGTCATGTAAGTGCCCTCCCGGGCGGTTGTTCGTTCCTATGATTTTTTTATTCAGCTGCGCATGGCACTGACACCACCCTCTTATCCCCTTTATGTCTTTCAGACGACAGGACTTTGATGGCTTCTCCCGGCCTGACATGTTATAGCGGGTTCACATAAAAAATTCTCCCACATTCCTAGCGGGTCTTGGGGCATCCAGGGTTGGCTATTGCGTAAATCCCTGCGGGCATACTGCTCAGATAATCACCATATGGAGGCATCTCAGAATTATGTGTTCGGGGTCCCTCTGGGACAAGACCGGCTCGGTGCAGTGTGTGGTCAGCCCCATGCTGATGCTGACAGAGCACGGGTCTGCGGACCGTGTGCTGAACAGGCACTGACCCTGCAATCAGGTTTGCCAGTGGCTGCACCTCCCTTCAATACACCCGTCTCCCCGGACCTAAATCTCACTCCTGATGAGTCTCACTCGAGCGGGGATGACCAGCAAGTGCCGCGCAGGCTGCCTACGGCTGAGCAGGTGATGTCTAGTTTGGCGGAGCGCTTGGGCCCTGGAAGGAAGCGGTCCCTGACGCCTCCTGGTTCTCCGGTTCCTAATGATACTGATGAATCTGCTGCTATGCAGGACCTTGCTCCTTCTGATGAAGGTGAGCTATTCTCAGATTCGGGCTCCTCGGACGAGATGCCTGGGAGCCGTGATGATTCTGGGCCCGGTTCTTGGGGCCTGTGTGACTCAGATGAACTTCTTATTAAGATCTTTGAGGTTTTGTCAATCTCCCCTCCTGGAAAGGCTCCCAAGCCTAAGAAGGAGAGTTTCCACACAGCGCCACCGCACTTCGAATTCCTGGAACAGGATAATTTCCAGAATCTTATATCCAAAGAATGGGAATCGCTTTGTAAACTTAAAGGGGTCCCGGGGGTCTGGGATTGGAAGTACCCTTTCCCACCTGATGTGGTTAACTTTTGGTCAGCACCTCCTGTGGTGGATGCACCGATTATAGGGGTTACTAACCCCCCCCCCTTCATGACTGCTCCTTATTACCGTACCCTTCGGGATGCTGAGGACCGGCGCATTGACAGACTGGCTTCCCACACCTTTTCGTGTGCAGGGGCGGCTCTGCGCCCGGTCTGTGTGGCAGCCATCACTGCGGTGGCCGCCAGGACTCTCATTAGAAAACCACTTGATCACCAACCTGAGGATCTCCCCTGAGAGGTCTTTAATGCGCTCTCAGACTGTGATGTGTTTGTGAGGTTTATCCTCTCAGCGCTGGATGACACCATTAAGATGTGTGCTAAAACCTCTGTCCTTGTGGTAGCTATTCGCCGCCTGGTCTGGCTGCGACAGTGGGGTGCTGACGATGATACGAAAAAGGCTCTTATTGGCCTTCCCTTCAGAGGACGGCGTCTATTTGGGGCCCGTTTGGACCTTTTTGGAAAAAAGGGTAAGGCACCCCTACGCAGAAGGGCGTCTCGGCCTCCTCGGGACAGGGACACCCCTCCCCCTCCCTACCTTAGTGTCAAACACGAACCTGAGGTGTGCTTCCAACTTTTCGGAGTGGATTTCCACCACAGTGTGGGCAGGCAACGCCCTGGGCCCTCTGGCAGGGCTAAGTCCAAATCTGCCAAGACTTCCCAAGCATGAAGGGACACCCTCGCCCTTCTGGGGACTGCCACAGCACCTGACTCCTAACTAGGAGTGTATCTTCTCCTTCTGGTGGTTCCAGGAGGTAGTTACCCTGGACACAGGATAGAATTTGCTGGGGGGGGTCCCTCTCAGAGGTTGCCAGGGTGCTTCTAGCCCCTGTTTTCCCCCTCAGGAGTTGGTTCAGGCCGTACTCGGCCTGCAGAGTCTGGGCTTACTTGCAGGTTGCCCTTAACAGAATGGGGCGATGGCCTCTATGTTAACCTTCCTCCTTCCCTCAAAATGAGGAGGCAGTCTGGGCCATGCTGGCCTATGTTAGGCTTGGCAATTCTACACCCACAGGTAGTCCCTGCATGATATCTCTGTTGTGGGACACGGGCGCCCTGTGCAAGAGGGGCTTCTGGCCTCCTGTGGAGATCTAGATCCTTTTTAGTTCCCCCTGTGTCTTCTGGACACCAAGACCTTTACTAGTCAGTGTTGGGGCCTGGTTTTTGGCCTCTCTTCTGCTCCCAGGCTGCTCGCCGAGGTGCGGATGGGGGTTATGTCTCTGACATGCCTGTGGGGCATCCGCACTAGGACCTACCGGGTCGTCTTTCCTTACTCCCCAATCTCTACGTCCGGCCGAGTGGATTGGTCGGCCGGCGGTGTCCTCTGGGAGTTATTTGGATGGGTGCTCAGTCACCTCAATTCCTCATGGTTCCTTATCCGCTATCTCCATTCCTTGGATTCGGATCAGGCTTGAACCTTCTTCCTTGGCAATATGTGGACTCCTGGTTACATGAGCTCTGTCCCTCTTTGCTGACATCTTACTTTCACCGGGCGAGATGCAGCTGGTGGGCCCGTTGGTGGCATATCAGATGATGTCCCTTATATACAGAGCCCTTCGGCTCTTCGGCACAGTAGGTTATTGATCCTGGATGGGGTTCCAGCACCCTGGAGCTAGGTCTGTGCTCATCCCCCCTTGGTACGGTGGTTCCTCTTGAGCTGGTTATATTCAAGGACCCTGTCAGGGGGCACCCCTTTCTTCCTGTGAATGGTCACCTTGGGTGCCAAGTCTCGCAGGTTGGCGGGGGGGGATTTTCTTCCAAAACCCCCCCGCGGTTCCTGGGTAGGGTCCCTTAGAGGGTCCATCTTACCTACTACCTTTGTTAAAACAGTGAGCCTTCAGTTGGCTCTATTTGCTGGACTTCTCCTCTTCAGGACCTGTCTATTTGGGGACTCTTGGCCTGTCGGAGGACCGTGGTATGTTGTTATTGGTCTGGACCTTGAAGCAGGGTGATTCTTCTGGAAGGTTCTGATCCTGATTGTGACAGACTCTCTGCCTTTTGGATTTCGCCACTATTCAATTGCCCACCGGGTCATTCATTGGATGCCCACTGTTCCTTTTTCTATACGGCCCATGGGACCCTACTTGGGCATTGGGCACTGTTTCTGCCCCTTGGACTTTACATAGATTCATTACTTTCATTTTCTTAAGCATGTTCCAGACAATGTCATTGTGTTGTTGATTGTGTTACAGACTGTCATTGTGTTGTTGATTGTGTTACAGACTGCCATTGTGTTGCTGATTGTGTTACCGCCAGAGTTGAGGGATTGTGTAGCCTGCTCCCATTGGTCTGTACTAGAGATGAGCGAACTTTTGAAAAATTCGATTCGGCTGATTCGCCGAATTTTCCAACAAAATTTGTTTCGGTCCGAATTTATTCACGACGAATCGCTATTAAAAATGGCTATTTCTGAGCCTCCTAGAGCCTCAATAGGGTTGTAAACCATTCTGCCTTGCTGTAACACGTACAGGATGTGTGCTGGGTTAGTTAAATAATACTGTAAATAAATATCACATGCAGATCAGAGGCATCGCTAATAGAATCGCAGAGCGGCACAATTGCAGAGAATTGAAGTGGCATCACTATGAGGGGCAGGAGCCCAAACATTGCTTTAAAGAGACACTGGAGTTGGCTGCAGGAGGCCAAAAATTGGATGAATCACACCCTGGAGTTGCAAGCAGCAGCAGGAGCCCGAACATTACTTTAAATAGACACTGGGGTTGGCTTCAGGAGCCGAAAAATTGGATGAATCACACCCTGGAGTTGGCAGCAGCAGCAGCAGCAGCAGCCCAAACATTACTTTAAAGAGACACTGGAGTTGGCAGCAGGAGCCCAAAAATTGGATGAATCACACCCTGGAGTTGCAAGCAGCAGCATGCAGGAGCCCAAACATTACTTTAAAGAGACACTGGAGTTGGCAGCAGGAGCCCAAAAATTGGATGAATCACACCCTGGAGTTGGCAGCAGCAGCAGCAGGAGCCCAAACATTATTTTAAAGAGACACTGGAGTTGGCAGCAGGAGCCCAAAAATTGGATGAATCACACCCTGGAGTTGGCAGCAGCAGCAGCAGGAGCCCAAACATTACTTTAAAGAGACACTGGAGTTGGCAGCAGAAGCCCAAAAATTGGATGAATCACACCCTGGAGTTGCAAGCAGCAGCAGGAGCCCGAACATTACTTTAAAGAGACACTGGGGTTGGCTTCAGGAGCCAAAAAATTGGATGAATCACACCCTGGAGTTGGCAGCAGCAGCAGCAGCAGCAGCCCAAACATGACTTTAAAGAGACACTGGAGTTGGCAGCAGGAGCCCAAAAATTGGATGAATCACATCCTGGAGTTGCAAGCAGCAGCAGAAGCCCAAACATTACTTTAAAGAGACACTGGAGTTGGCAGCAGGAGCCCAAAAATTGGATGAATCACACCCTGGAGTTGGCAGCAGCAGCAGGAGCCCAAACATTACTTTAAAGAGACACTGGTGTTGGCAGCAGGAGCCCAAAAATTGGATGAATCACACCCTGGAGTTGGCAGCAGCAGCAGCAGGAGCCCGAACATTACTTTAAAGAGACACTGGAGTTGGCAGCAGGAGCCCAAAAATTGGATGAATCACACCCTGGAGTTGCAAGCAGCAGCAAGAGCCCGAACATTACTTTAAAGAGACACTGGGGTTGGCTTCAGGAGCCCAAAAATTGGATGAATCACACCCTGGAGTTGGCAGCAGCAGCAGGAGCCCAAACATTACTTTAAAGAGACACTGGAGTTGGCAGCAGGAGCCCAAAAATTGGATGAATCACACCCTGGAGTTGCAAGCAGCAGTAGCAGGAACCTAGAAATTGGCTGGAAGGCACCCTGAAGTTGGCAGCAGCAGGAGCACATACATTAGCCTGAAGGCACACCCTGGAGTTGGCAGCAGCATAAGCAGGAGCCCAAACATTGCTTGAAAGACACCCTGGAGTTGGCAGCAGCAGCAGCGGCAGCAGCAGGAGGCCAAAAATTGGCTGAGAGAGACACTGGAGTTGGCAGCAGGAGCCCAAAAATTGGATGAATCACACCCTGGAGTTGCAAGCAGCAGCAGCAGGAGGCCAAACATTGGCTGAAAGGCACACCCTGAAGTTGGCATCAGCAGGAGCCCAAATATTGGCCTAAAGACATAAATATGTTTTGCACCATTTGGAAAGTGTAAAACGTGGCACCATGCTGAATCTAGTCGCATGCATCAGGCATTGGTGGGTGGAAATCCTGGCTGATCCATCCCTGATTCATTTTGACAAAGGTGAGTCTCTCCACATTTTAAGTTGACAGACGAGTTCTCCTCGCCGTAACTATGGCCCCCGCCGCACTTAACACCCGCTCAGATGGCACGCTACTTGCCGGGCAGGACAGCTTTTCCAGGGCAAACTCTGCTAGTTGCGGCCACAAATCAAGTTTGGCTGCCCAGAAGTCCAGCGGATCCTCAAGGTGTGTTGGCATGGTCATGTCAAGGTATAACATGACCTGCTGGTTCAGGTCCTGCTCCAGGTCTTCCTGTTGCTCATGAGTAGCCTCACTATGCGGGTGTAGAAAGCTACTCATTAGCGACAGAAGACTGAGACTGCTGCTGATGGAGCTGCTGCTGCTGCTGCTCCTGCCAACCCCCCAGCAGCCATGGCAGTGAAAGGTGAGCGCAGAGGTCCCCTCGAGGGCCATGGCGCAGATAGGCATCGGCCAACTGCCTACGTAGAATGTCTTTGTAGTAGTTCAGTTTGTCCTCCCTCTCGGTGGGTTTAAAAAATGCCCCCATTTTGTGCCGAAAGCGAGGGTCCAATAAGGTGGACAGCCAGAAGTCATCCCGCCGACAAATGGAAACAATTCTGGGGTCACTACACAAGCACGTGAACATGCTTCCTGCCATTTGCGCAAGTGACTCGGATGGACTACCTGTCTCCATCTCCACTGCATACTGCCACGGTGTGCCCGGGTCCTCTGTCTCGCCTTCCTCAAAACCCTCTAGCTCCTCTGGCTGCTCCTGTTCCTCCTCTCCTGTCCGCTGACTAGATAAACCAGCCATTTTGCCAAGCCTAAACTGTGCTTCACTGGGCCGCTCCTCCTCCTTTTCCTCCTCCTCCTCCAGTTCAGCTCCAACGGGGTTCATGTGGCCATAAGATGTAGACGCCATGTCTCCAGTGCCCTGACCAGCCATGGTTTCCAACATGTGCTGTAGTACATGAAGCAGTGGAATCACGTCGTTCATCCCGTAATCCTGCCGACTGACAAATAAAGTGGCTTCCTCAAAGGGCCTGAGCAAACGGCAGGTGTCACGTATGAGCTGCCACTGGTTGACATTGAAGTCACACAGGGGAGTCCCCCTATCCACTTGGATCATCAGGAAATCCGTGATGGCTTTTTTCTGTTCATATAATCGGTCCAACATGTGAAGGGTGGAATTCCAACGGTTGGAAACATTGCAAATCAGACTATCCCCTCGATTCAAAGAGCAAAAGTTAATTGATTTCGTATCGAGAATCGTAAGTTTGGGTGGGTGTTAGTCATTTTTTCCTGTTTTTTTGGCCATTTACGACTCGCACGAGCCTACGTACGAATGCGTATATGCTCTTACGATCAGCGGAAGTTCGTTCCTAAATTTTAGGATCAAAACGTAAAACTTAGGATCAAATCCTAAAACTTACGATCAAAACGTAAAACTTAGGTTAATTGGATGTGTTTAGGTGTGATTCAGAGAAACCTCTAAACGCGTTTTAAAAGAAAGCCACAGCCGACACCTTTTAGCAGCCGGATTGCTGTTCGTGAACAGGTTTTTTGGCTATGTGGAGGAGTCTGCGCGTCTTGTGCTCCAATGAACTGCATGTATCAGCATGGCCGAGGCCATAAATTGTATGGCAATGCATACCTGATTCATGTATGCCTTATAAAAGCATTTTAATGTGGACCTTAATTAGTCCTTTGCATGTAAACCTTTATTTTGCAATATATTTGCGTTAATTAAAGAAACTTATGTCCGTTGTTATTTATTTTAAAATTGAGGTCCTAGAATAATATTTTTAGATTGCATTTATTGGTGTAGTTGTTTACCTTTGCTTTGTTTAATTATTTAAGCACATCTTTGGTCAGATGCATCACACTTACTGAGGAGAGGAGAGCGGGATAAAGTGCAGGATGTGGGTTACTGCTGTATTTTGCACAGACACAGCAGAGCTGGGGGCATGGAAAGGTCAGAAATCAAAGAATCCAGAGCAACACAGTCACAAGGCCCTTTCTGTTTGCAGGCTGCCCGATAATACCTGAGCCGCCATCTTGGCTGTTTCTAGGCTCATAACATGCAGAAGTTGCTGGGTGTTTTTTAATATTTGTGAGCAATCTGTATGTAGAGGGTGTGGGTAACCACACTAAAAATTTAAAGTTGTACCATTTGAAGCATAAATATTAAAATTAAATCCACAAGTAAAAAATGCAAGTTAAGTAAAAATTAAACAAACAAAGATTTACTTATGCAAATACATTCATTAATGGTTGGTTACTAAAAAATGAATGAAATAAAGAAAAATAAAAGACCAAATATTTAGAATGCACTTTAATGAGGTAAGTTTGTAGTGCGGAGCCGCAAGATCAGAAGGATTTACGTCCAGACCAAAAAGGAAAAAGGGCAAAACCAATGTTGCAACCTGAGAAATGAAACGGAAAATTCAGGATGGAAACTGACATAGGTCTGATTCCCGAACTGCCATACGAACGGACGTATATTTTAGGATAGAATCGTATTTGCTTATTGAATCACTCGCAAGTTCATACGAACGCACGAGCGGACGTGAAAAATAGGATGATCGTGAGCCAAATCCAAGCTGTTACATGTTTCTTTGAATCAACCCATATGTTGGGGGATACCGTTCTGATGCTGTAGCTCAAGAAAGGTGTGTTTGGTGGTGTATGAGTGGCTGAAGTGCATGCAAAGTTTCCTTGAAGTTGTTAGGATGTCTTGCAGATGGGGGGAACACTTCAGAAACTGCTTGACAACCAGATTGAAGACGTGAGCCATGCAGGGGGCATGGGTCAGGCTTCCTTGGCGCAGCGCAGACAAAATGTTCTTCCCATTGTCGGTAACCATGGTTCCCATTTTAAGTTTTCTTGGAGTAAGCCATGTTTGGATTTCCTGATGAATAAATTTAAGCAGTTCCTCCCCTGTGTGACTCAGTTCGCCAAGACAAACCATGTGAAGCACTGCGTGACACCTCCGTGCCCTGCACACATGGTAGACTGGAGGGGCACTGAGACTTGAGCCTACAGTGGAGGGTGAGGAGATGGCGGAGGATGAGGAGGCCGAGTCGCACGGTGTCACAGGCCCAACGGGCAGGGAGCGCGGAGGCCGAAGCGGCGTGACCTGTCCAAGTTGCTGCTGCTGCTGCTGCAAAGGGACCACATTCACCCAGTGGGCCGTAAACGACATGTACTGTCCCTGACCGTAGTTACAGCTCCAGATGTCGGCGCTGCCATGCACTTTGCTACACACCGACAGGCTCAAGGACTGGCCCACCTTCTGTTCAACAAAAGTGTGCAGCGCTGGTACTGCCTTCTTGGCAAAGAAATGACGGCTTGGGACTCTCCACCTCGGCTCGGCACAAGCCATCAGTTCTCTGAAAGGTGCAGATTCCACCACCTGAAAAGGGAGCGACTGCAGCACCAGCAACTTGGACAGGAGCACATTCAGCTTCTGCGCCGTAGGATGAGTGGGCGCATACTGCTGTCTCTTGGACATGGCTTCGCTGATGGATTGCTGGCGGGATGCATGACTTGGAGGAGGAGGAGCAGGAGCGACAGAGGATGGGTATGACGCACAGCTGCCTTCGGCTGAGGTGCTGGAGCCTTGGCTGGCAGAAATTGGGAGCGGCGTGCCACTTGGTGAGGAAGCAGACTGGACCACCCCTTGGGAGCCTCGGTTCTCCCAGGTCGCTTTATGGTGACGCATCATATGTTGACGCAGGGCCGTGGTGCCAACATTTGGGCCCTGGCCACGCTTCACCTTCTGCCTACATATCTTGCATGTGGCCATGTTACCCTCCTGCGGATGCTTCAGGAAAAACTGCCACACTGCCGAGTAGCTACTTTTCCCACCAACAGGCCTCACTGATTCGCTGCTATTGTCGCCAACTCCAGGAACCCCTGCCCCACTACCTCCCGATAAGGTAGCCTACCGCGCAGCAGGTGCTCTACCCCGGCCCCGGCCCCGTTTGGCTCCAGGCTTTACAATTGTGCCCCCATGCTGACTGCCAACCATGCTGCTAACACCTTGCTGCCTCAGCTGCTGACTCCGGGGCAACCTGCGCCCCTCTTCTCCTGATGATGACGATGAAGCCCCTTCATCACCCGGCTCCCAAGTGCGATTGGCTTCATCATCATCATCATCACCGAGTTGTGGCTGTACGTCACTGATGTCCGTGGATTCGTCAACAGTGTCTGGCGCAGGAGCTGGAACGCTCGCAGCACCCACGACACTGTCCACATCACTATTTGTCTGCCTAGCTAAAGAAGCCACCTCCATTTCTTGGCTGGGCAGTAGCTGCTGACTGTCCTCTATCTGATCGTCCTCCTCACTAAAGAGTGGAGCTGAACCCAAAGCATAGGATACGTCGCTGGGGGAGGGAACAGAGGCAATGGGAGGACAGGGACTGCTCTCGGGGCATGCCAACTCAGGGTTGTGTCAGAGGAACCTACCGACCCTAGACTGGGGGTCTCAAACGTAACTTGTGATGATGTTGATGAGCACGTTAACCAATCTACCACGGCAGATGCGTTACTGGTGGAGACACGACCGCTAGCAGATACTGGCAGATCAGGTCTCTCACCGTGACTCCTGCTGCCACTCGCCCCTAGTCTGCTGCGACCTCTGCCTGCTGAATCTTGGCCTCTGCCACTCCATCCTGGCACTTGTCTGCCTGACATTTTTATGTATTTGCTTATTTAGTATAAACAGATAGGGTTCAAGGTGCAGCTTTGGGGTGCCCTGTGGCCTGGTTTATTAAAAGCAGTCAAAAACAAGTGCAAACTGAAGTAGCTTAATAAAGCAGCTGATGCTGATCAACGCTTATGTTGTATAACAGATAGGGTTCAAGGTGCAGCTTTGGGGTGCCCTGCGGCCTGGTTTATTAAAAGCAGTCATAAACAAGTGCAAACTGAAGTAGATTAATAAAGCAGCTGATGCTGATCAACGCTTATGTTGTATACCAGATAGGGTGCAAGGTGCAGCTTTGGGGTGCCCTGCGGCCTGGTTTATTAAAAGCAGTCAAAAACAAGTGCAAACTGAAGTAGCTTAATAAAGCAGCTGATGCTGATCAACGCTTATGTTGTATAACAGATAGGGTTCAAGGTGCAGCTTTGGGGTGCCCTGCGGCCTGGTTTATTAAAAGCAGTCAAAAACAAGTGCAAACTGAAGTAGCTTAAAAAAGAAGCTGATGCTGATCAACGCTTATGTTGTATAACAGATAGGGTTAAAATAGCATGTGCCTTGGGAAAAAATCCTTAATTTCATGCCGATCAATCCAAAGGTCAATGCCCCCAACAAAAATAGTGTTCGGCATAAGTTTTCCTTCTGGAAGGATGTAACCTTTAGTTTAAATGGTTGTGGTAGGTTATCTTACAAATTGGGATACCCCACTGTATATGAAACCGAATATAATGCACACCCAAAAGTGGACAATCAGCCTCCAAGAGGCCTGCTTAGTTTAAATAAGAGAGCTGCTTAGCTTAAATAAGAGAGCTGCTTAGTGTAAATAAGAGAGGTAGGTTATGGTATGTTACAGAATGGGATGCCCCCACAGCAGACCTGAGATCAGTATATATGCACAGCAACAGTGTCTAAGCAGGCTGCAACAGGCCAAATTACTTTAAATAAGTGTGCAGCTTAGAGGAAATACAGAGGCTAATGGGATGTTACAAAATGGGATGCCCCCACAGCAGACTTGAGATCAGTATATATGCACAGCAAAAGTGTCTAAGCAGGCTGCAACAGGTCAAATTACTTTAAATAAGTGTGCAGCTTAGAGGAAATACAGAGGCTAATGAGATCTTACAAAATGGTAATGTTCACACAGAAGACTTGAGATCAGTTCAGTATATATGCACAACATCAAAAGTGTATAAGCAGCCTGAAACAGCTAACAAAGCCAGTCAGCCAGCCAGTAACACTCAGGCTGGATGAAAAAAAAAAAAATCTCCCTGTCACTGCCTCCGATTTTTCCTAACTTTCCCTGCTTCTCGCTGACTTCCTGCCTGTCTCCTGCCTGTCCCTGGCTCTCTAACTGTCTCTCCCTGAATACAGCAGTGTCCTGTCTCTCACGAATGCAATAGAGAAATGAAGAAAAGCAAGATGTGTGACGTCACCGGGCTTGCTGGCTGCTGATAGGCTGCATGTGACTGCCCCAGTATGCACTGGAGCGGGGTAGATGTCTGGACATGTCCCGTCCGCCATCTGAGAATGCCTGTAATGTAAATGAATGGATGTTAAAGAAAAACTTCGAGCGATCGAAGCACGGGGAAATTCGGATTCGATCCGAATCGAATTTTTCATGAAATTCGGATCGAATCCGGGTTCGTCCGGATCGATTCACTCATCCCTAGTCTGTCCGTTTGTCATGCAGTTCTCCATCAGGTCCACAGGGGAGGTCCCCTTGCATGGAGACTTGCATATAAGGCCCAGGGTGGCACTAATAAAACTAGGTCAACTTCACCCTCAATACTGAGTTTCGTCTCTTATTGGGGGAAACGCTATATCGCAATTCACTAGCCCTTGTAAGAGCTGTTCCTGATTTCCTCACGGATGACTCTGGAATTCCTGCAGCACCTCTCACCACTGGGAAAAGGACGTCTCTGGCGGGGAAGCCCTCCGGTGATAAAGGTTATCGCTACACTGATCTAGGTGGGGGTCTACGTTCCCTGCATCTCAGTGGTATTCGCTCCAATGGATGTCCTTCAGTGGCAGGTTGTGCTATCTTGGTGTCCCTCTGAGAGCCAGCTAGGGTGGCTCTGTTGGGTCTCGCTAATATCACAGGGGCTCTGCCCTTGTTCTTACTGCCCCAGAATATTCTGACTCTGGTCATGGGGGCTTAGTTATCTTATGTCTGGACATTCTATTTTGTATGTCTTCTCTTCATTCACCCTGCTATGTGGGGTTCTGCGCAAGATTGCGCTGATAAGGGGACCCGTGATACTGATGGCCCCTGGGTGGCCTAGTGGACTGTGGTTCGCAGATGTTTCTGCTGAGGACAGCGGACCTGTACGCTCTCTCAGGAGTGCGGTTCTGCCCTTTTTCAAGCTCCTTATTATGTCGCCCCAATCTACAGGCTCTGGTCTGATGGCTTAACAGTTGATTCATTCACCCTTTCGGGTTATCTTCTGGGTGACTTTGTCTATGGGGGGCTAGGAGCAAGCTTCTTCTTCTTCTCCGTTCTCCGTCTATTATAGGGTATGGCGTACCCATATTGCTTGGCGTGAGTCTTGGTCTCTCCCCTGTTGGACGTTCTCGGTTTCCAGGGTTCTAGAGTTATTACAGCATGGGTTGGGTTTGGCTCCCCATCTTGGTACTCTGAATGTTCAGGTTCTATCCTATCTGCCTTCCTGCAGAAGTCTGGTTCAGTCTTCCTTGTTAGGAGTTCTCTTGGGGATTGCTCAGGGGCATCTCCCAAGTAGTTCTATGGCCCCTGTTGGGATCAATTTTCATTCTGTTTGCCCTGTGGATTGTTCCCTTGGGACTTATTCTGGATGCTGTCTGAGCTGTTTTGTAGTTCAAGTCGCCCTTCCGGGGGCTGTTGCTTCAGTCCGATGTGTGCCTGAGAAGGTGGCTCTGATTACTTAGCCCTCGTTCATTATATATGTATATATATACACACCATGATGTGGTGGAATTCCACCTTACGCCGGATCCTTTTGTCCAAAGTGGTGTTCTTTATGATCATTATTTAATTCCTTTTAGTCTGCCTATGGGCCTTATTCTTAGTCATGCTGAAGTAAGGGGTCTACATTCCCTCACCAGGTGTTGAAATTTCCTGGTGGTTTCTTGTCCCTTAGGGGGACTGATGCCCTTTGGGGTCTGCGGGTGCCTCCATAAGTATGCGCCTGATCTCGTTTGCTTCCAGGGCCTTTGCGCCCTTTGGACTGATCTTACTTGGATGGTTTGCCTTCCTGGTCCTGAGTAAAGGTTTCGGCTTCTTGCTGATCCTTGTTAATGAAGGGGTCAGTATTCTCACCTGTCTTGCGGGAGTCCTGTTTTTAATCCCCCGTTGGGGAGAGTTCTAAGCTTAACCGAGGCTTCTGTTGCCCTTGGGCTGGTTTGGCCTATTCCTTTAAGGGGGAAGAATCTCCCTCTCTTTTTATTCTGTTCTACTTGTGCTTGGGTACTTTTGGCCATTCAGCACCAGGTTTCTGTTAAACAGGTTTGCTAGACCGCTGCTTGTTTTCTGTTCATACCTTTTCAAAGGTTTTGTTATGGAATTGACGTTAGAGCCTTTGCTCATGTTGCTCCTGGTAGCAAGGTTTGCAGGTGACAGCGCCTTTACTGTCTGCTGTGCCTTTTTGTTGGAGATCCCACCCTACCTTATGGACACTGCTATTGGATGTCCCACGTGTAAGTATTATAGATGGAGCAGGACATGCTGTATGCTTAGAATAATACAATTCTGTGAAATACTCACCTGTAGAATTGGTATTATGAGTATACAGTACGTCCTGCTCCACCCCACCCTGGTTTTTGCATTATTCTGGATCCCCTGTATGGTGATTGTTATCATTGTTATTATTACCAGTTGGTGGCTGGTTTCTCCCGGCTTCTTTTTCTCACTGCTTTTCAATGCTGGGGATTTGTGGGAGGTCCCTCGGTATATGAAGGGCCGGGAGGAGCCTGTTTTTGCATGTCTGCAGTGAACAGCGCCCTCAGGCGGAGAATTACCCACGTGTTATTACTATATCTGGAGCAGGACGTGCTGTATGCGTATAATACCAATTCTACAGGTGAGTATTTCACAGAATTGTATTATTTGCACATGGTGCAGCTTTGGCACTGGTATGTACCAATCGTAGTGCAGCATAATTTTTTTATTATTATTATATATATGAAATTTGGAATAAGAGATATATTCCACATTAGCTTATGTTACTGAGCAGTTACAAGCCTCAGGATAGGGCCTAACTGCTGCCATTAGAAGTTTCCGGATATAGATAACCACGGTTACACGAGTGTTCTGAAGAAAAGGAACAATTCCGAGAAGTGGCTTAACCACAATGAAATTCCACCCAACTGTCATTCTGTGTAAATTAATCTTGTGACAACTTTGTAACTTTCCTGTGAGTAGAATGTTCCCGTCCTGTTCCCCAGAAAGAGGAAGCACGGCGCTCCTTATCCAAACTGTATTTACAGCTCTACGCAAAGCCAAATACACCAGAGAATTATCGAGAATTATGTTTGTCTTATCTTATGATGATTCTCTCCTGATATCAGCTCCAACACTTTGTTCACAGCAAGAAAGGTTCCTCAGAGGCTCCGGTGGATCCGGGCTAACTGTTTATCCCTACAGGGAGGAGTATAATGTGTCTGGGTGAGGGGAGGAGTATAATGTGTCTGGGTGAGGGGAGGAGTATAATGTGTCTGGGTGAGAGGAGGAGTATAATGTGTCTGGGTGAGGGGAGGAGTATAATGTGTCTGGGTGAGGGGAGGAGTATAATGTGTCTGGGTGAGGGGAGGAGTATAATGTGTCTGGGTGAGGGGAGGAGTATAATGTGTCTGGGTGAGGGGAGGAGTATAATGTGTCTGGGTGAGGGGAGGAGTATAATGTGTCTGGGTGAGAGGAGGAGTATAATGTGTCTGGGTGAGGGGAGGAGTATAATGTGTCTGGGTGAGGGGAGGAGTATAATGTGTCTGGGTGAGGGGAGGAGTATAATGTGTCTGGGTGAGGGGAGGAGTATAATGTGTCTGGGTGAGAGGAGGAGTATAATGTGTCTGGGTGAGGGGAGGAGTATAATGTGTCTGGGTGAGAGGAGGAGTATAATGTGTCTGGGTGAGGGGAGGAGTATAATGTGTCTGGGTGAGAGGAGGAGTATAATGTGTCTGGGTGAGGGGAGGAGTATAATGTGTCTGGGTGAGGGGAGGAGTATAATGTGTCTGGGTGAGGGGAGGAGTATAATGTGTCTGGGTGAGAGGAGGAGTATAATGTGTCTGGGTGAGGGGAGGAGTATAATGTGTCTGGGTGAGGGGAGGAGTATAATGTGTCTGGGTGAGGGGAGGAGTATAATGGGTCTGGGTGAGGGGAGGAGTATAATGTGTCTGGGTGAGGGAAGGAGTATAATGTGTCTGGGTGAGAGGAGGAGTATAATGTGTCTGGGTGAGGGGAGGAGTATAATGTGTCTGGGTGAGGGGAGGAGTATAATGTGTCTGGGTGAGGGGAGGAGTATAATGTGTCTGGGTGAGGGGAGGAGTATAATGTGTCTGGGTGAGGGGAGGAGTATAATGTGTCTGGGTGAGAGGAGGAGTATAATGTGTCTGGGTGAGGGGAGGAGTATAATGTGTCTGGGTGAGGGGAGGAGTATAATGTGTCTGGGTGAGGGGAGGAGTATAATGTGTCTGGGTGAGGGGAGGAGTATAATGTGTCTGGGTGAGAGGAGGAGTATAATGTGTCTGGGTGAGAGGAGGAGTATAATGTGTCTGGGTGAGAGGAGGAGTATAATGTGTCTGGGTGAGGGGAGGAGTATAATGTGTCTGGGTGAGAGGAGGAGTATAATGTGTCTGGGTGAGGGGAGGAGTATAATGTGTCTGGGTGAGAGGAGGAGTATAATGTGTCTGGGTGAGGGGAGGAGTATAATGTGTCTGGGTGAGAGGAGGAGTATAATGTGTCTGGGTGAGAGGAGGAGTATAATGTGTCTGGGTGAGGAGAGGAGTATAATGTGTCTGGGTGAGGGGAGGAGTATAATGTGTCTGGGTGAGGGGAGGAGTATAATGTGTCTGGGTGAGAGGAGGAGTATAATGTGTCTGGGTGAGGGGAGGAGTATAATGTGTCTGGGTGAGGGGAGGAGTATAATGTGTCTGGGTGAGGGGAGGAGTATAATGTGTCTGGGTGAGAGGAGGAGTATAATGTGTCTGGGTGAGGGGAGGAGTATAATGTGTCTGGGTGAGGGGAGGAGTATAATGTGTCTGGGTGAGAGGAGGAGTATAATGTGTCTGGGTGAGAGGAGGAGTATAATGTGTCTGGGTGAGAGGAGGAGTATAATGTGTCTGGGTGAGGGGAGGAGTATAATGTGTCTGGGTGAGAGGAGGAGTATAATGTGTCTGGGTGAGGGGAGGAGTATAATGTGTCTGGGTGAGAGGAGGAGTATAATGTGTCTGGGTGAGGGGAGGAGTATAATGTGTCTGGGTGAGAGGAGGAGTATAATGTGTCTGGGTGAGAGGAGGAGTATAATGTGTCTGGGTGAGGGGAGGAGTATAATGTGTCTGGGTGAGAGGAGGAGTATAATGTGTCTGGGTGAGAGGGAGGAGTATAATGTGTCTGGGTGAGGGGAGGAGTATAATGTGTCTGGGTGAGGGGAGGAGTATAATGTGTCTGGGTGAGGGGAGGAGTATAATGTGTCTGGGTGAGGGGAGGAGTATAATGTGTCTGGGTGAGGGGAGGAGTATAATGTGTCTGGGTGAGAGGAGGAGTATAATGTGTCTGGGTGAGGGGAGGAGTATAATGTGTCTGGGTGAGGGGAGGAGTATAATGTGTCTGGGTGAGAGGAGGAGTATAATGTGTCTGGGTGAGGGGAGGAGTATAATGTGTCTGGGTGAGGGGAGGAGTATAATGTGTCTGGGTGAGGGGAGGAGTATAATGTGTCTGGGTGAGGGGAGGAGTATAATGTGTCTGGGTGAGGGGAGGAGTATAATGTGTCTGGGTGAGGGGAGGAGTATAATGTGTCTGGGTGAGAGGAGGAGTATAATGTGTCTGGGTGAGGGGAGGAGTATAATGTGTCTGGGTGAGGGGAGGAGTATAATGTGTCTGGGTGAGAGGAGGAGTATAATGTGTCTGGGTGAGGGGAGGAGTATAATGTGTCTGGGTGAGAGGAGGAGTATAATGTGTCTGGGTGAGGGGAGGAGTATAATGTGTCTGGGTGAGAGGAGGAGTATAATGTGTCTGGGTGAGAGGAGGAGTATAATGTGTCTGGGTGAGGGAGGAGTATAATGTGTCTGGGTGAGGGGAGGAGTATAATGTGTCTGGGTGAGGGGAGGAGTATAATGTGTCTGGGTGAGAGGAGGAGTATAACGTGTCTGGGTGAGAGGAGTATAATGTGTCTGGGTGAGAGGAGGAGTATAATGTGTCTGGGTGAGGGGAGGAGTATAATGTGTCTGGGTGAGGGGAGGAGTATAATGTGTCTGGGTGAGAGGAGGAGTATAATGTGTCTGGGTGAGGGGAGGAGTATAATGTGTCTGGGTGAGGTGAGGAGTATAATGTGTCTGGGTGAGAGGAGGAGTATAATGTGTCTGGGTGAGGGGAGGAGTATAATGTGTCTGGGTGAGAGGAGGAGTATAATGTGTCTGGGTGAGGGAGGAGTATAATGTGTCTGGGTGAGAGGAGGAGTATAATGTGTCTGGGTGAGAGGAGTATAATGTGTCTGGGTGAGGGGAGGAGTATAATGTGTCTGGGTGAGAGGAGGAGTATAATGTGTCTGGGTGAGGGAGGAGTATAATGTGTCTGGGTGAGAGGAGGAGTATAATGTGTCTGGGTGAGAGGAGTATAATGTGTCTGGGTGAGAGGAGGAGTATAATGTGTCTGGGTGAGGGGAGGAGTATAATGTGTCTGGGTGAGGGAGGAGTATAATGTGTCTGGGTGAGGGAGGAGTATAATGTGTCTGGGTGAGGGGAGGAGTATAATGTGTCTGGGTGAGGGGAGGAGTATAATGTGTCTGGGTGAGGGGAGGAGTATAATGTGTCTGGGTGAGAGGAGGAGTATAATGTGTCTGGGTGAGGGAGGAGTATAATGTGTCTGGGTGAGGGAGGAGTATAATGTGTCTGGGTGAGAGGAGGAGTATAATGTGTCTGGGTGAGGGGAGGAGTATAATGTGTCTGGGTGAGAGGAGGAGTATAATGTGTCTGGGTGAGGGGAGGAGTATAATGTGTCTGGGTGAGGGGAGGAGTATAATGTGTCTGGGTGAGGGAGGAGTATAATGTGTCTGGGTGAGGGAGGAGTATAATGTGTCTGGGTGAGGGGAGGAGTATAATGTGTCTGGGTGAGGGGAGGAGTATAATGTGTCTGGGTGAGGGAGGAGTATAATGTGTCTGGGTGAGAGGAGGAGTATAATGTGTCTGGGTGAGGGGAGGAGTATAATGTGTCTGGGTGAGGGGAGGAGTATAATGTGTCTGGGTGAGGGGAGGAGTATAATGTGTCTGGGTGAGGGAGGAGTATAATGTGTCTGGGTGAGAGGAGGAGTATAATGTGTCTGGGTGAGAGGGAGGAGTATAATGTGTCTGGGTGAGGGGAGGAGTATAATGTGTCTGGGTGAGAGGAGGAGTATAATGTGTCTGGGTGAGGGGAGGAGTATAATGTGTCTGGGTGAGAGGAGGAGTATAATGTGTCTGGGTGAGGGGAGGAGTATAATGTGTCTGGGTGAGGAGGAGGAGTATAA